>CAJNIZ010028202.1:61005-73583 GCA_905231905.1 Symbiodinium pilosum
GGATTTAGGGTTTAGGGTTTAGGAATTTGGTGTTCAGGATTCAGGGATTTAGGGTTTAGGGCCTCAGAATTTAGGATTTAGGGTTTAGGGTTTGGGATTTAGGGTTTAGGGGTTCGGAATTTAGGATTTGGGGGGATAGGGCTTGGGATTTAGAGTTTGAGGTTTCGGGCTTTTGAGCGTTGGTATTTAGGGTAAGTTTAGGGGCCCCATAGGGATTACATCGGGATGAAGGATAATAGTTTGCTGAGCTTGCAAGGTTTAGGGTTGCCTTCGCTGGAACGTCGGGTTTGGGGATTCAGGCTTGGCTTTTATAGGAGCCGAGGCTTATGGCTTAGGGTTCACAACCTGCACATTCAGGATAACTGTGTAGGACTTTTTGCTTAAGCCTCGCTGTTTGGGAGTCAAGAATGCTGTGGAACCTGGGTTTTATTGAGGCGTTGGTGAACTTCTCGAAAAGCGGTTCCTATTCAGGATAAATTTCTCGAGTCATTCAGGCGCTACCTAAACCTCTGTACCCTACCCCTTTGTTGGGCACTTAAATGTCGTAGTATATATAGAAGATACTAGACATAAAGTCATGTATCCTAAAAAGGGGTATGGTATAGGGTAGTTTCCCGAAATGGGGGGACCCCAATATAGACCCCAAAATACTATAATTAGTCCTTTTTATGGGGACCCCCAAAAAGGGTACCCCTAATCTTGGGAAGCCCCCTCTGTCTCATCAGGCAAACATGCGCTGAGAAGCAGCACTCTGAAGCCACATTACTATTGACCTAAGGGTCCAAGGACCAAAATACTAGGGTTTTAGGGTTTGGGGTTTAGGATTTAGGGTTTAGGATTTAGGGTTTAAGGGTCCAAGGACCCAAATAATAGGGTTTTAGGGCCAAATACCATGAATATTTTACTATATGGGCCTTCAAACACACCTTGGACCCTTACGGTATGGTAATGTTTCGTCGGGTTCTCTTAGGGTTATATTGGGGTAATGGAAGATAAAATGGAAACTACTGTGTAGGGTTTAGGGTTTCTGGGCTAGGGAATTTGTTTTGAGGCTTTTAGGTCAGGTTTCAGGAATTAGGGTTCAGGATTTATTTAGAGGCATTTAGGGTTCAGGGTTGACGTCAGGGTGTTTAGGGTTTTCGGGATACGGGTCTAGGGTTAGGTTCAGGATTTCGACGAAGACATCTACGTGACGCCCGGTCTTAATTGGTTTGGTGCGTTCTGATGTTGTTGCACAGCAGAAAGACAGGCTGTCCGAAATCCAATACTTTCAAGCGTCGCGTCACTAAAGCGTGTGGTGTCACTCTGAAGCGCCTTACTTAAAGGTCCAGGATAAGAATACCCCAACTTTGACCGTACTTATAGCCCAGTTGCAAGCTCCTAAGTCGCGTAATGGGTTCTATGCACCAGTTATACCTGGGCAACATGTTTTGCCCTAAACATCCAACTAGATCTCATAAGGCATAAGGAGCCGAAGAATGAGTAGGTTCAGGGTTTAAGGTTTAGGGTTTACAGCTTGTTATTTTCGCCTTACTCTACATCCGAGCCTCCGAGTGAAGTTACAACCCAGGCAGTTCGGGATAGAGTCCTAGAACAGAAATGTTGCCGTCAACCATCAAGGACCATGAAGGATTCCCTGTAGTACCTGTAACCTGCACAGCAAGAAAAGCCTGGAATGCAGGGCCATTGTCCCCATCTACAGGCCCATGTCGCACATTGGACACAGCCACGAAACAGCTACTGCAAACAAAATGCTAGGTGGATCCCACATGGGATCTTTGCTGCGAAGTTCATGGTACCGCACGAGTTCAAGCCCTGTGAGGATCCTAGCTCTCGAAAGACTTCTTCCATCAAGGCCTTCAGCCAAGAACCCCAAACCCCAAAGCGCACATCCAACAACAAGAGCCTATGAACCCCACACCTAGACCCTAAACTAAGCATATACCGAATAGAAACAATGCTTGTGATAGGGACACCTTTTTGAACACCTCCCTTGTGCTCCCCATAAAGACTCGGTCTGCTGTCTGCACCAAGGCGCTGCCGTGCGCCACATTTCTTCTCGGCCGGCATGCTGCGCAGACAAGGCAGTACAAGCTCAAAAAAATCAGAAGAAATAGCGCTTTGGATGCACACCATTCATACTTACCCTACAGAAAACTTACAAGGGCTGTTTGTTTTGTAGTTAAAAAGAAACTTCTGGGTTGTTCTCAGAAATATGGGCCCCTTTTGGAAATAGAACAATATAGAACATATTGCGGCACCTGATATGTAGGGGTACCAAAGTCGGACTCTATTTTTGGGAACTGCCCATATGGCAGTTTCCCTAAATTACTGTTCCCAAAATGGGGGAAATTTATATAGGGCCCCGTATTATAATGGGAACCCAAATATAGGACCCGTATTATAGGGAATTTAGACCAATACCCATATAGAAACTTATGAGTGGCGAACCTCTACTAATTTGTTGAGGCTGCTTCAAACTTGCAAGCAACGTCTAGAGAAGCCCGTCCTTCTATTCCTGCCGGTAGCTCGACCCGCTTGAGGATGCATAGCCGAAAGGGGCCTACGGAACTCCTACATATTGCGAAGTCGGGCTTCTGTAATCAGAATAGGGTTTAGGGTTTAGGGAAGTTCCCAACGGTTCTGGGAAGCAGTCCCGACACATCAAGTTCCTTTGGGTGTGGGTGGGGCAGGCTCTCAGACATGTTCGCCCAGTTCGGAAGGCGAGCACCTGAGGAAGGGTCGCTAAGCGCTAAGCTGAGTCTGCCAAAAGAGCAACAACGGTAGATCCAAAACCCTAAGTCCTAAATAAACCTCAAGCTTTCTAGACACCCCAACCACCCACTATGGAATCCCAACCCGGAACCCTCAAGTCTAAACCTGCATCCTGCCTCCGATGCACGCAGCGGGCGTCTTGGCCCACTGGCAAGCGGGGGCCATGTCCCTAAACCCTAAACCCCTAAACGCTAAACTAATGTCTATGGCTTTGGCTTTCGGGTGCGGAGCTTAGGTTTTGTCATCCCCTACACCATGACGGAGAGCTCTGTGAATGTAAAGGCCCCATTGAAACAAGGGTTTAGGGTTCAGGGCTTAGGGTAGAGGGTTTAGGGCTTAGGTTGTTTTTTGCATCGTCCCTTGTCAGACGAAAAGGCTAGGGTTAAGGGTTTAGGGCTTACGGTTCAGGGCTTAGGCTTTAGGGCTTAAGAAATTATCTTTCCCCAAGGTCCAAGGACCCAACTATGATAGTACCAGGTACCAAATACCAAAGAAGTGGGTTCTGGTCCTAGACCCTAAACCCTAATTCAGGAAGCCGCAAGGGGACTCCGTACTAGGAGACCTCAGCGACCTCAAGGAAACCTTATGAGGTCTTTTCGATTCCAGCCTGGGGGGGTATCCTAAATCCTATAGACCCTACCTGAACCCCAAAAGTATGTAGAATGAGGTTTCAAATTCAGGCCTTTTGGGCTATATTTAGGCGCTTTGGGCCGTTATTTTACCTACTTTTGGGGTTCAGGTAGAAACTACACTCTTGCAAGCATGCCTTCTGCGTGGTAAGTAGCGCAAAGCAGGCACAAACTTTTGTCCAAGGGTCCCGGTACCCAAGAAGGGAGCACACGGGAGATTGGTGCTTGTAGTACAAGCACCCTTAATCCTAAACCCTAAACCCTACGAACTGAGACTGGTAGCTGCCCTAGCAGCTTCTCAGGGCTACGTTACTTCAATCCCTCCAGGTATACACAACCGTAAGGGTCCTTAAGGACCCCAAGAGTGGGGCTTAGGGTTTAGGAATTAGGATTTGGGGCTTAGGGTTTAGGGTTAAGGATTTAGGGTTTAAGGTAATAGGGTTTTAGGGCCCAAACGCCATTAACATGCTAGTATTTGGACCCTAAAACCCTATCATTTGTGTAAAGTAAGGGGACGGAATTGGACTTGGGCTTAGGGTTCAAGGTCGGCACCACAAGTGGTACTGGAGGGACGTAGATGCTCACACTAGAATAGGGTTTAGGGTTCAGGGTTTAGGGTCAAGGGTTTAGGGTCAAGGGTTTAGGGTCAAGGGTTTAAGGTTCAGGGTTTCGGGTTAGGATAAAGGAGGAACTAAGATCAAGTAGAAATTGAAGAATGAAATTGAAGGTAAGCCTATATAGCGGCTACTACGTAGGGGTCTATTGTGTTAGATTCGGGCGGGATATATAGATGGTACTGTCTTCTGTATAAGGGATGTCGAGAAGTCATCTTGGTAACTCTGCAGACATCTACCTTAGTTGAGCAAGAGTGCAAACATTGGAGCCTCTACTTGCGTTCCACAACATAACCTTAAACTCCAAACCCTAACTGTAGAATTGGGTACCAAGGCCTGTTTGTGGGAGGAACTCTGGCCCTCAAGGGCTGGGTTTTCATTTTTAAGGAACTCTGGCCCTCAAGGGCTGAGCATTTTTCAGGTACAATGTTCAGCATCCAGATTAAGCCCTGAACTCTAAACGACTTAGGGCTTAGGCATCCTGATGAAATATGGTGTTTCTCAGAATAGGAATGCTCCTGTAAGGCTCTAAACAGTAGGATCTGAAGCATAATACCCCGACAGCGGACCTCTCAACTTTAGAGTCTTCTATCTCACACACACATACCCAGAGGGTCCATGTACCCAATAATTAGGTACTTGGGTTTTGGGTAATAGCAATTATAGTACAGGTTTTGGGTGAGTATATGATTATTAAGTACTTGGACCCTTAGGGATACTTCCAGAAGACAAGAAGTCGTGCAATTTAGCGCTGCAGCGGGCGGAAAATTTTGTGTTTACGAGTCGGGTTATTGGGATTATGTTTGGGACAGAGCACTTAGATGAGCCATTGTCTAAACTCCTAGTATCCCCCTTGATATCCCCTATAATAGTTCCCTATATAATCCCCCATATAATCCCCCCTTTAAGGAGTTTAGACTATAGCTCAAATGAGGCGGGATGCTTAGGGCCAACGGCCCAGGCTTCAGGTCTTGTAGGGCTTCGGGTTTAGAGTTCAACTGTCGAGGGGTTAGAGCTTTGGGTTGTAGGGTTTAGGGTTAGGGCCTTCTTTTCAAGATCTACAGCTGAACCCCGCTGAGGGGCACGGTAGTATGTGCGTGCTCCACTCTGCCTGGGTATGGCTTGTGCCGTACAAAAGTGCAGAGGTATGAAAGGTTTGAGGTGATGAGGTTTTTGTGGGTTATGTACCCTCTCTACGCACCACGTGAGAATTGCAATTTCCTAGCCATGTACACACAATCCTCTTCATCTGATATACAGTATTACAAACCCTTGCACACTCCCCTTACGCACCAAAGACGGCCACCCTCACTCGGACAATCGCCTTGAAATCCTGAACCCTAAGGGTCCAAGTACTTAATAACCATATACCTACCCAAAACCTATATTATACTTACTATAGACCCAAGTACCTATTTTTTGGGTACTTGGACTTGGACCCTTAGGGAAACACCACACGGCCGCCACGGTCTACTTGAGAGCCACAACCCCTGCAGCTTTTTAGGCTTCCGAATCTTTTGGACCAAAAGTAATTCCTACAACCGCATTCCTGAACGTAAATCCTAAACCCTAAGCCCTAACCCCCTACCTGGTCTCCAAAACTAAATGAAACAATGGCCCGAAACACCAGAGGCAATTCTTCTACATACTTTGGGGATCCGGGTGAACCCTAAACACCAAATCAAAATCAAACCATGAATCTGAAATCCTACACTCTAACCCTAATGCCCAAGCCCCTAATGTAGACCCCTGATTAAAAAAAAACCCTCCCCTTAATAGGAATTAAAATAAGGATCCTGATATTAAGGCCCACAAAAGGCGGGGGCTTCTTAATCACCCTAAATAATAGCTTCCATTTTCTTTTCCATCATCCCTATGTAATCCCTATGTTATTACAATACCCCTATATAAGCCTTAATCATGGGTCTACATGTAGACCCCGAGGCCTGGATTTGTTCTGGGGTCTTTCCTGCCAGCCTGACGTTGTCCAGCCGCGCGCACCTGGGGTCTAGGGCTCCTAAGGGATCCTGAGTACATGTGAGCTACGGTGTAATTTTATGGGGTGTATAGATATACACTATATATATATATATATGTATATACATATATACATATATATATATACATGTATACATATATACATATGTATATATATATATATGTGTGGTTTAGGTTTCAGTGTTATCCATCCAAAAAATTGAAGGATATGGTTTCCTGATTAGGGACTACGTATTTTGGGGACTATACTAAAAACTACAAAAGGGACCCATACAATATGTCCAAGGTTAAGGGTTCCTTGATAAGCCTAATACGGACAGTGCCTAGTATACAACGTCATCGGCTTAATATTTAGGCATACGAACACAAAACATATCCTAATACAGAAGCCCTACTTTATGCTGTACATATATATATATATATGCACTTAAGGCCCTAAACTCTATAAAGCCCCTAAACCTTAAAGCCTAAGCCCTAAACCCTTGAACCCTAAACCTTATATACATAAACTCCAAGCACCCCCAGCTGAAAGCATAATATACGTAGATACGTAGGATGCTGTTGGGCTTAGGGTTTAGGGTCTAGGGATTAGGGTCTAGGGATTAGGGATTAGGGCTTCGGGATTAGGGTTCCAGGATTGGGCTACCCTCAAATGGGACCTATGCAGGTATACGTGGGTTCTGTTGGGATCTAGCTGGGAGAGCTTCGGCTCCGGATTTGGGGTTTAATCAGGGTTTAGGGTTTAGGCCTAATCCCAAAATCGTCGAAAATCCCAAAGCACTAAGGCTAAAATCCGAAAGTCCGATTCACCCCCCGCCACGACGTCGTAAACTCGCAGGACTCTAGGCGCCAAAGCTTGAATCCAAAACCTTCCCATGTGCTCAAGACCCTTGGGAGCTTAAATCCCAAATCTTCGTAAACCCTAAACCCTAATCCCCAAGCCCTAAGCCCTAAACCAAAAACCCTAAAACCTTTAAACCTTAAAACACTAAAACCCTGTACCGCGTGGCAAGACGCGAGGGCTGGTAGGGTGTACTGGCTTGAGCTTTCAGACGCCGAGCACGGCTTCGCTCCTGGCAGGCTTTGGGTTAGTACATTGGGGTTATATATAGGGGTTATATAGGGCCTAATATAGGGATAATGCAGAATAAGCTGGAAACTACTATTTAGGGTCTGGGTTTTTTGGGGGTTCAGGATTTGGCGTGTATAGGGTTTGAAGTTTTTTTTGTTTAAAGTGTTTTCAGGTTTTTAGGACTGGGGATTTAGGGTTTGAGGTGCTTTTAGGGGTTCAGGACTTGGGGTTTAGGGTTTCTAGGATGTTTAGGGTTTAGGATTAGGCTTACGATGTGGGATATATGTTTTTTGGGTTTTGCGGTTTTGGGGTTTACGGTTTCTAGGCCTCAGGGTTTTTATAGGGTCTAGGGATTTCTGGGTTTAGGGCTGTCAACCTATGCGGCCCTTAGAGGGCACCTAGGAATACATTAGATCATGGGGAGATTGTCGGGCCATTTGAGGGATTACATAGGGTTTTTTTGAGAACACCTTCGTATTTCGTCGGAGACCATAAAACTTTTGAATACGCAAAGACTCAAGGCCTCAAGGCTTTAGTTTGCCAAGCCCTCAACTGATGGACTTTAGGGCTTAGGATTTGGGGTTCGGGGCCTGGAGCTTGTTACAGAATGATGTCCTTTCATTGTTGCTGTCGGGTTAAAATGTCCTTACTCAACCCTATAAACCCTACCCCCTAAATCACAACCGGCCTCTATCTTTCGCCGGAGGAAACTCTTTAGACCGCTCGTCAATCGCAGCGACCGCTGCTCCTCAACCTCAGCTTTGCAGGTGTTGGGTTATGTCGTTCTAAAGTTAATACACATCGACCCTAGTATGGCGGCTTATTCCCAATATGCATGATATGGAACCTAGATGAAGGCTTGCGGTCCCCCAGAGACCCCCTAAATATACCTCGTTAGGAGCTGATACCTCCAACATTAAAGTTGAAAGCCTAGTCTGAGAAACCCTGAAATCTTCCACTCGACGAAACCGTGAACTCATAGAACACACTACACAAGAAACTCTAGAAAAGTTGTGTAGGACCGTGTCCAACAACTAGATCCCGATAGAAACCCACCCCCCTCAATCTGAGGTAGCTGTTCAGAATACTGTTCCCAAAAAGGGCCATTAGGGTCTAGGATTTAAAAATGCTTTAGGTAGTTGTTCAATAAGTATTCCAAACATGCCCGGAAGGTAGGTTCCCATTTTGGTTAGGATGTTCTTTCACAGTCTGAGTGTATTCCGATGGTCTCTCTGTCAGAAGGACCTCTAGTATGAAAAAACGGCGTATAATCGGTTGAAAGGTTGTGGAGCTCTGGGTATCTTTGGGCGTAGGGGGTTTGAGGTTGTTCTGCCTTGGGTGTAGACGTTTAGAATCTAGAGGGTTGAGATCGGGCTTTATAGAGTCTAGAGCTCAAGGGATGTGCAGGTTCGGATCTCAGGTTCGCAGTGGGCTAGGACATTGACCTCGGCCCTAAACCAAAACCCCTAAACCCATCACAGTGGAAGTAGGTGGCAGGATGCGAACGACCTACATCAAACACAACAGGGTTTGAGGTTCGGCAGTTGATGGGTGCAACATGTGCGCTTAGGGGCACAAGCTTCACTGGGCTGCCAGATGCATCCAGTGCTCTGTACTTAAATCACCGGCGACCTTGTCCTAACAAGACTTGTAGGCTATCCTGGAACAATGGGGGGCTATTTCTTAGCCAGCCTATCAAAAGAACACCGAAACGCTATATCAGGAACCTGCAATACTCAGCTCCTGGAGTAAAGAAATGTGGATGAAGAACCTTAAGCCCTATACCATACAACCTAAACCCACAACCCTAAACCTTAAACCCTCAAACCCTAAACCCTAAATGCATGATTGCACAGGCAACCAGAGCTTGGACCTCACTTCAGCATAAGTACCCCAAAGGCATTTCAGGGAACCTCACCACCTAGATCCTGGAAGAGGGTTTAGGGGTTTAGGGTTTAAGCGTTTAGGGGTTTAGGGCTTTGGGTCCAATAAATGAAACCCCCTCGAAATGACCCCATTACTACATTGGGCAAACTCGGGAATTATTGGGAAGCCTATTCTTGCATCCTTTATCATTGCACATCGTACATTTTAAGGACACTCACCTGTCCAAAGTAGGTCCGCCATTTTTTGAAAGACTACACACCCAAGGGCCCCTATGTAACTCCAGTTTTGGGCCTGCCAAGGGTTTCTGTAGTAATCGAATAAAATTTATTTCTCAAAATAGGGAGGGTGTGGAAAAATCGAAACTAGAACCCCTACGTCGCATCCAACGGGCATTGCTTTCGCGCCGCATCATCGCGTTGCTGGCCAGGAGAGACGCTTTTCCATGTTCGTTCACAACATACTCGTGCAGCCTGCACCAGCTCAAGGTTTCCCTAAAGGTGAAAGGTTCATGGTTTAGGTTTTAGGGCTTAGTTAGGTCCAGTATACAAGAATAAGCATGTACTTCGGAATTCTTGCGCTAATACCTACACCCCCACACTAGGCAGTCATAATGGCCCCAACGCTTGAAAAAGTCACATGGGCCATTGTTCTACATACTTTGTTTCTATTTAGACTTTCGGGCCTTTTTGAGTTATGGTCTACACGCCTAGTATCCCCCTCAAAACCATACAGTAATCCCCTAAATAATCCCAGATATACACCCTTTAAGTAGTTTAGACCATAGCTCATCTGACAATACAATATTTCGGAGCCTCATGATTTGGACTTATAAGGTTTAAACAAGGCACCTAGGATTCCCAGAGCGCCCAATACACGGTACACGTTACTTGATGAATATGCTACTTGGAACCCGAAGGTGTTGTAAGAGATGTGTCCCTCAACATCGAACCCCAAACCCGCGTTTTAAGGGATATTACGCGGTTATGGCGTTAGGGTTTAGGATCCAGAACTTAAGATATTCTGCTGTGCTCCGATGGTATTGACTTCCGCGGGTTGGGGTTCAGTGAGGCTCCCATTCAATTCCTGTCCCATACCCCAAGGGGGCCATGAACATGGCAACTCTTTGATCACAAAAGTGGCTCCTTTTCAGATTGGGCAAGGCAATCACATGTGCCAGCACTGCGAGCTTTGGGTAAGGAAGCTTCCTCCGGTGGATATTAAATCTCCTGCATTCCCCTAATTGCCTTATACCTAGAGAATTAGCGTGCCATAGTACAGTGAGGTCATGCAGGATTTTTAGTATCCGCCGTAGCATGGGTGGCGCACAAATTCCCAGATGTTCTCTGTGGGGCAGATATTTGGCGCACCTCCGAGGCTTGGCGTCTAGGGTTCTCCCTTTCGAAGTCTGGTAAGGCAAGGAGGGCTTGCATGTTGCAAAAGGCGAATGGCATAGCCTATCGGGGGGGCGGGGGTAGGGTTTTCGGGTCATCACGTCTGCATGAAGCCATCCAATCCTGTGATTGACTTCCTTGTCGGGCAGTGCTGATTAACAGTATTAAAGGGACTTTACTGGGAACCCCAAGAATAAAATAGGAATATGATAGGATATAAGGACCCTGGTAGGTATATTCCTAACCCCTAAACCCTACCTTCCTATTATATTCCTACTATATTTTTTGGGGGCTCCCTGTTTGGGGTTCCCAGTAGAATCCTTTTAAGTAAAGACCAGAAGCTGTCCCAACAAAATCTTGCAATTGGGTTAAGGGTGTACGTAGGGTTTAAGGATTAAGGTTTGGGGTTTTAGGGTTTAGGGCACCAAGACTAGAAATCCCAAGCCCGTATGGGCCAAGAAATTCCAAGACTGCTCAACTGCCGAGCACATAATCCTAAACCCTAGATCCCAAGCTCTAGATATACCCTGATTCCTAAGCCCTACACTTGCCTAAGCCCTAAAGCCTAAACCCTAAACCCTAAAACCTAATCCCTACACCCTAGACCCTAAATCCCAAACCCTAAACCCTAACTCCCAAACCCTAAACCCTGAAAATAGGTCAAGGTTCCTGACATGATCCAAACCGTTTTGTAACTCGAAGGGCTCAATCAGGGTTTAGGGCTTCGGGTTTCGGGCTTAGGGTCCAGGGCTTAGGGTACCCAGCCTATCTGGCGCATGAAAATCCGTGCTCAACGGCGTCTGGGATGACAAGTGACCTTTTCACGCAGTGAATTGGATGGTTTGAGGATGGATGTCCCGCAACTCATGAGTTGAGGTTTAAGGTTTCGGGTTTGGGATTTAGGGTTGGGGGTTCAGGGCTTAGGGTGTAGGGTTCAGGGTTTAGGGTTGAGGGTGCAGGGTTTAGAGGTTCTCTGGGGATCCTCCTAGGGATATGTAGTGGTTTCCCGCACATTCAAGCGGTTCCTGGTATATA
The DNA here is from genome assembly GCA_905231905.1 of Symbiodinium pilosum. Classification (NCBI taxonomy): domain Eukaryota; class Dinophyceae; order Suessiales; family Symbiodiniaceae; genus Symbiodinium; species Symbiodinium pilosum. The sequence goes on from CAJNIZ010028202.1 coordinate 72,407, forward strand.
TATATATAGATAGATAGATAGGGATGGTCTGACCAGGTCACAAGCAAGTTTGGGGTTGAGGCCTAAGTTTTTGGGTTTACGGTTAGGCTCAAAGGTCTGGATTTAGGGTTTGCATTGCGATGCGCCTTTTGGGGGGTTGAGTTGCAAGTTTGGATTTGTGGTTCAAGTTCAAGATTGAAATGGTCTGCGCCTAAACCCTGAACCGTTTAGGGTTTAGGAGTTGACGGCTTAAAATTTGAGGCTGGGGTCAGTGTGGCAATATGCAAGTACGAGCCAGACCAATGAGGGGACCCTAAACCTTAAGCCTAATACCCTAAATTCGCAAATGTACCATATCTGGAGCTTCTTTGGGTAAATAGGATGCACTTCATTTAGACTCGAGAGCCTAAACCCTAAACCTCCTTCTACTAACCTCTGAGGCCTAATCCTTAAACCCTTGTTCTAACAGCGAGACCACGACACCCGCAGGCGCCGGCTAGCTGAGATATGTGCCGAGGTGTAGGGTTTCGGCTTTAGGCTTTAGGGTAAGGTCGCGAACAAAGGCCAAGAATCAAAAGAACCTTCTCCTTCAGAACCTTGACACATGGTACATGAGAAGTGGACACGATATTACGGCTGTTGCAAAACTTCCTGCTCAACCTGAAGCACCTTATACAGGGGTAATTGTAGCTTTTTACGGTTTACGACTTTCATGCACTTCATGAAGGAGCTTGAGTTTCGACCGTGGGCTTTCCTCCGGTCTCTATAACAAGGATGTTGATGCACCCGTGGGGTCTAGGTTTTGGGGTTTAGGATTGGTCTACTGTTTATGCTGAACTTGGAAGCCTGGTAGAATATTGTAGCTTTTGCTGTTTCTCAGGATTGTCTAAAGCGAAGACTTGGAAAAACAAAACAAAAACTGTCCAAGTACCACTTAGCGTTGGGGCCCCCAAGCGCTAAACCCTAAACCCCTAAACCCTAAACCCTAAACCCTAAACCCTTAAACCCTAAACCCTAAACCCTAAACCCAAGGCGCCCCTTACTTATGGAAACGGCTACGCGTAGGTAGCCTCCAACCAGAGGATCTGCAATGGGTTTAAGGGGTTTAAGGGTTTAGGGTTGACGTTTTAGGGTTTGAGGGTTTAGGGTTTAGGGTTGATGGTTGCGGGTTTAGGGCTGAGGGTTTAGGGTTCAGGTT
>CAJNIZ010028213.1:0-10000 GCA_905231905.1 Symbiodinium pilosum
AGCAAGGCATGAAGGAATAGATCCTACAGTAGTTCCCACTAAATCCTCGACAATAAAGTCGTTTCCATCCTTGAAGCCGTAACACCTAAGCCGTACTTTCCAAGCTAATTTCCATTCCTTCCCAAAAGCCAGGGGTAGGATAAGGGTCTCCACTTGCTTCCCTCCTAGTGGTTTACCTAGAGTCACCTATACCTTCAACAAATGAGAGATACTAAAGATGAGGTATAAAACCCATTTTACATCATTTTACTACTTGTATAGGTTACTCTGGGTAGCGTTCAGGGTGGCGGCTTTAGCCTAGAGCCGGAGTGTTTGGGCCCAAACCCGTACTATAACTACTGCTACCCAAATCCCAAATATCTAGTTATTGGGTACCTAAGCCCTAAACCCTAAATATCACTAGACCCTAATTATTTCTGTATACTCCTACAGATCCCTTCAACAGGGAACTAATTATTGGGTGCTTGGACCCTCTGGGCTTGGTAAGATCTGACAAGTGTTCTCCCATGCCTCCCATCTTGAGGTTTAGGGTTTAGTGTTTAGCGTTTGGGGTTTAGGATTTAGGGATATTTAGAGTTCAGGGTTTTGGGTTTTGGGTTTGGGGTTTCGTAGAGGCTCAGACCAATTTCTCCCCAACTGAAGACTGAAATGGCTTTCATAATCATGTATGATCCAGAGGTTCCAAGTATCCAATAGGTACTTGGGATTTGGGGATGGAAGCTGGGATTATATGAGGGTTTAGGGTTTATATGGGGGTTGGGGTTTTGGGTTTAGAGTTTACGGCTTATATGGAAAAGTGATTATGTGACAGGTTTTGGGCAAGTATATCAAGTATACGATTGTTCGGTACTTGGACAATTAGGCAGGAGGGTTTTGTTAAATTACGACCCGATTCCTGCAATAGATGATACCTACAGGGTGCTAATTTGGCAAGCAGTTGGGTAATGCTCATTTCCGCAACTAAACGGTCTAACATATGGCCCTTGCTATCGGGTAGTGGAACATGCCCGACCTCAACCCTAAGGGTCCAAGGATCCAATGTTAGGGCCTTAGGTCCCAAATAACGTTCAGATTCTAGTATTTGGGCCCTTTAAACACTATTATCTGGATCCTACATACCCCTATATAGTCTCCACATATCCCTACATATCCCCGTACAACCCCTTGATAGTGACCAACAGGAGATGGCTCATCATCATGGGCTCCAAGGACCGCGGCAGCTTTGGAAAGGTTTAGGGTTTCGGGTTCAGGGTGTGAGACATAGTTCTAAACTCCTTAAAGGAGGTTACGTAGGGGATTATATAAGGTTTAGGGTCTAAACTCCTTACAGGGGGCTATATAGGGGATTATAGGGAAGCATTATAGGGTCTACTAAGGCGGATACTAGGAGTTTAGACTATGGTTCATGTGGTTTAGCATTGGGCTGGTTAGTGGTACCACATGGCTACCCTTACTTTCGCGAACTCATCCAGTATGGTTTCATCTTTTGGGGTTGCAGTTCTGGTGAGCAGAATTGCTTGGTTCAGATAGAGGACCTTTTCACGATTGGCACAAGTTTGCCTACGAGATGTTTTTTTCTGCCTTAGCCGCCCTACATCAGCACCTGCAACCTAATTAAGGTGCAGTGTTGCTTTGAAAGGAAAAGCCTGACAGGGTAAACGCAGATTCAACATCGGGATGCTCGGAAAAAAATACTTCGGCGCAAAAGCCCAAACTCTAATCCTGAACTCCAGCACACTACACGTCTACAAAACCACCAAGTCCACCAGAAGAGGTAATAAAGGCAAAATAAGAGAACTTCGAATTCTAGACACCCACCTTAAACCCTACACCCCTAAACCCTAAACCCCTAAACCCTTAACCTAAACCCTAGCCCCCAAGCCCTGGAGCCTCGCCATGCTAAGTGCAAAGTGCTCTGATTTTCTACAACTGCCCTGAGGCCAACTTTAGCCCCAGATCCTAAACTTTGTAACTCAAACCAGAAGCCCTAGAGCCCTAATCGTGTAACTCTAGACCCACTCTCCCTCATATCTAGAGTCTAGCCCTCTAGCCTAAACCCTAACCCCTAAGCCCTAAATAGTAGTTTCTATTTTCTTGTCCATTAAATTATCCCCTATATAACCCTTATATAACCTCGTATAAACCCTATACAGCCCCAGGAGGATGTCCTTGAGGATGAAAGAGTCCTACAGCTCTTGCAGCTGTTGCATGATCATGCGGCTGCTTGACGTTTGTTTTTGCAAAGGGTGGGTCCTTGTTTTGGGAGGGCGGGATATGTAGGAGGGACCCCAGTAAGACTCAGACAGGGTTTGGGGTTGGGGCTTTGAGGTTGAAGATTTTGGGTCTTAAGCTTCTTCTTTGGGAGAGAAGTTGCAATTTCCATCCTACCGTGATGATAGACGTCCTTGATCATGGTACGCGTGTTTGATATGAATACGGTAGTTGAGCAGCTTCCTGTCCCCTAATTGAACGGTATACTTTTCATTCTGGAACCCCTGAAGGAGCGGTACCCCTACTAGAAAGCACCAAGATTGTGCCCCTACATCCTGTCGTCTTGGGTCTTGGGCTCATAGGGAACTGTGTCAGGGGCTAAGCCCTCAGAACTCTTTGGGGTCTATGGCTGCTGTTATCGCGGGCTTGGTCCGAAACTAGCTTGGCAGTGAAGTTTCAGGGGAGGTCTTGGTGAAGTCGTGGGACAGATGTCCCGCAACCTAATTATGTGGTAGGGGTTCCCTATAGATGGGCTCGTAGTGTACTATGGGGTCCCTAGAAAGCTTACCTCCTTGACGCAAGTGTACTGAAGGCCACTTTAAATGCTTGGCTGGTTGGTTTGGTGTCTCGGGCTGGGCCTGGTGCGAGCCGTGAATTCATAGCCCTGAACTGTGGTGCTCGCGGTTTAGTGTTCACGGTTGTGGGATAGACCTTTTACTGGATCAATGTTTGGGATCCTCCATATTTTTTGGTGTGTCGGATTCCTTAGAAGTTATGTAAAACGGATACCTTTCTTTGTTTTGCTAAGTTTAGGATGGATTGAACCATTTGATATACTTGCACTTGCCTCTGAAATTCCTCTGTCCGAGTCCGCAGCTTCTCTCGCAGGTCTACCATCATGAGGCATCCCCAAACACAAAGGCTGAAGCTCTAAATGCGGATTCTTTTTTGGAAATCCTAAGCCCTTGAAGCCCGGGGATAAAAAGCCAAGACGTTGGAACATGCTGCCTCAAGGCCTGAACCCTAAGACCACAATCCGTGAACCCTGCGTAGTAATTGGTAACCTAGACCCTTACAAAAGGAAACAATACCCAAACATGCAGTACAAACCCGCTTTTTAAAGGTCCTTAGCGCTGATTCCATTTCACGTTTCATATGTTTTCCATAATTGGGGTAATCTTCCTATAAACTCCAAGCCCTAGATCCCTAAACCTTGATCCCCGAGCTCGTAAACCCTAAGCCTTAAACCCTATAAACCCTGTAAACCCTATAGACCCTATAAACCCTATAAACCCTATAAACCCTATAAACCCTATAAACCCTATAAGACCTATAAACCCTATAAACCCTAATTAAATGGAGCCTAGGTTCGGCCTGTATCTGGGCGACCCCTGCTGTTGCTGGGAGGGGTCGGGGAATTTCAAAGACGATTCCCCTTCTGCATGCGACCTGCTGGTAGCCTGGCAAACTTGATTAATACCTTAGGGTTTAGAGTTTAGGATATTAATCCCCTGCCCCTATCTTCATGAAGAATCCCCAGAACTGTGGAACCTGCATCTGAGCTTATTTCTAATCACCGATCTAGGGTCCCTTAAAGGCATCCTAGGGGCCATATACGATTGTCTGGGGATTGATACCACAATCAAGGATAATCCTCATAAGGACTTCTGACAAGGATCCTCAGAGGCCTGAGGTAGATTTGTCTTGATATTTCCGCTCCACCTGAGGAGAACCAACTGTAAAGCACCATGGCAGATGAAATGGAAACCAGGGTTATACAGGGGTTATTTAGGGTTCAAACCGACTCCCTGAATAATGCTGCCCCCCCAATATACAAGGCCCCCTCCCTAATGTATACACTCCAACTCGTATTTCATGTTGGGGGGGAGGAGGGGAGGGGGCGGCGGCATTTATCGTACAACCCGAAAATAGGTTAAATCGAATACAAACCGATCAAGTCTCGTTTGAATCGTAATAGGATCAATTAAAAGCGGAAGTACAAAAAATAAATTGAAATCTAAATCGATTCTAGAAAAACGTATTTCGCAATGCAACTAGATCAATAAAAACCTGTTTAACAATGTAATCAAAATCTGATTGAAATCTCATTAGAACCATTGAAATCTAGTTAGCAGCTAAGCAGAATCCAATCAAAGCCGATGCATTAAAATCGCAATAAAACTAATAAACATCGCGTTTTGGTTTGTATACCTCTCATGAGAGCCATCCCAAAGCCATCAAAATCTTGAGAATCAAGAAGGCTTGTTAATCGTTAAGGGCCCTGCCAGGGACCTAGACCTAATTCAGAGGATCCGAGCCCTAATTAAGTTTAGATCTGGCTTTTGTGAGAGTGCTTTTGGGGGAAGATGGTTTCATTCTGGAATTCTGGGAAGCCCGTATCTTATATTAGCGGCTTAGCACTACAGTAGGGGGAAGCGAGTATTGGAAAACACCCTAATGGTTCATATTTTTCCTTATTTATGGCATCGAGAATGTTTGTCAGGGGGTAGGGGGGGTTGAAAGCGGGAAGCAGATTGGTATTTTGCCTAGACTGGTTACCCTAAACCCTAAACCCTAAACCCTAAACCTAACCTGGAACCCTAAACTCCGGGTAAGAAGGAAAGGCATCACAAAGCTGTCGCCCTGGCTTCTGTTTTGGCTTCTGAAAGGCTGAATCCTTTGCCTGGTATAGGTTTGGTTTGTGGCCATGTGAGCTACAGTCTAAACTCCTTAAAGGGGGATATATAGGGATTATATATGGGACTACTATAGGGGCTATTGAGGGGGATACTAGGAGTTTAGACTATAGCTCATGTAGTGTCTTTAAGGGATTGCTGTTCTTGCTTAGAGATGTGTATTCAGGTTGAGTCCTTCGAAGCCCATACCAGAGTTCGTGATGAGGCATGTTACGATGAGGCATAGATTATTCAGGGTTGTGCAGGGTCCAAAGTTGTTTTGCATTTTCGGGGTCCTTGTACGCTCCCAGTGAGCCCAGAAAAGCAGGACCATGTTGAGCTTGTCAAAATACGGTGCCTTTCTGGGGTCGGCACTCTACAGCCCATGATATTCAAGCAGCCCCGAGAAGGGTGACTTCACTGTGTCTACCCCTAAACCCCAAAGTCCCTAAATCCCTAAACCCTAAAGTCCCTAAATCCCTAGACCCTTTAAACTCCAAACCCTAAAGTCCCTAAATCCCTAAACCGCATATCCCAGGCAAAGAACAGCAGGATCCTTTACCAGTATGCCCAGCCGAAGTGGTCGAACCTGGCCAGGCAGTGGTTTAGGGTCTGGGATTAGGGGTTTAGGGTTTGGGATTATGGGTTTAGGGTCTAGGGGGTCAGGGTTTGGGATTGAGGGTTCAGGGTTAAGGGTTTAAGGTTTAGGGTTTAGCATTCAGGTTTTAAGGTCTAAGGTTTCAGGTTTAGGGCTTAGGATTAAGGGTTGAGGTTTTAGGGTTTGTGGCGTCCGGAAAGGAGGACCCAACCAGGCTACAGATTAATCACTTCACCCTCAGAACCAGCGTGGCGGGCTTATCAGGGGGCCGGGATTCGATTGTCATACACGGCAAGTAAAAAGTTCTGATTCCTAGGGATCTAGACCCTAGACCCTCAGCCCTATAGGGCTTGCAGTTGGGGTTTAGTCTCCGGTGAATGGTGCGAATTATGGCCCTCCTGTGGAACCCTGTTCCCTGCCATGGGATGAGAAGAATATCTGGGCAAATTGTAGCGACCTCACAGGCCTCGCCTGAAATGCTGGTTTATGTTTGGAGTTGGCTTAATGTCAGGTTCTGAAATTATTATACAGTGGGCAGAATAAAAGGCGAAAGGGTGAATATGAGGAGGGTTCCACACCCTTTCAGAATTCCTAGGCCCTTAATCGGAAGCCTACAAGCACCCTACAGTCCCCGCACATCCCAGGAGTCCACAGGGTACCCTTACTTTGAAAGCCATATGGGTGGTTGTCAAAATTATGGTCCGTAAACATTGGCTGCCCTATTATAATAGGGATCCAAAAAGGGACCATAAGTTTGAAAACCACCCATATAGCAACCAAACAAAGTACCCCTCACCCGAGCAGGCTGCTGTGGTGAAGGGCGTCAGGGTGGCCAAGAAGCGGGCCTTGCACCTTTGCCAATGCTTCAGACATGGGAGCTCATCAAGAAAACTAGGGGTGTAGGGTTTTACGGTTTAGGGTTTTTAGGGTTTAGGGTTTTAGGGTTTAGGGTTTAGGGTCCAGAACCTTAGCAAGTTCACAATGGACCCCCCAAATCCTTTGATTATTTCTGTCTAGGTACATAGTCCTTCGTTGTGCGCTTGCTCCTGGCTTGGGCTGTCTTAGCAGCTCGGTACTGGCTTTCCAGTGGTATTTTTTTGTTAATATCACAGTCCGCCAGTGGCCCCAAGCCAGGAGATCCAGAATCCTGAAACATTGATGCCGGGGCTTTTGCCCAGTTTGGCCCAAAAGTTAGAAGATAGCACATCTTTGGCTCTTTGAAGCCATCGTGTACAAGGCGGGTCCTCTAGCTACATGGTTGTACTTGTGAGTCCACAACCACAAGTTATATTATAACCATACTGATCTTGATTACATCTGGGGCGCCCTGCTTGTATTGCTGGAGCTGAGACCCTGAACCCCAAACCCTAAAACCCCTAAACCGCGTGAGGTATCTGGGTCCACTGGCATGCCTCAGCGCAAAGAATTCGAAGGCTTCCAAAGCCCTGAAGATCGCGAAGGCTGTGCGGATTGTGGAGGATGTCGCCAAGCTTGGACATGATTGTGGTTTCCATAGCTAGGTATCCAGTACGGTGCTCCAAAATAGTAGATGCATATCCGAGCGCGGGTTAAATGAACAGCAAGAGCTTTCAGGCGGTTGGGAATATCCCTTGCCATCCAGATAATTACCCTAAACCCTGAACCCTACGTTGCGTTCAGGATAGTTCTGCAGCGGCAGGTTTGCATGCTGCTCTTGATGCTAGGCATCCCAATCCCTATGTGGGGCTCTCCCAAATTATGGATAGCTTTCTGGGGGGTCCTTACAATATGGTCTCTAGTAGTTGGGGGTCAATATTGGGGTACTCCTATTTCAGGAAAATACCATGCTTTTGAGAGTTGAGCGAAAATTATCTTTAGAATACTCAGGCGAACCAGCCAGATGGAGGGTTTTCGGGAATACCCGGACCCAATGTAGATTCAATTCGAATTTCTGGAAATTCCCGAATCTCCTCACACTCTCAATTGCTCGATCCTGCAAGCTTCGCTAGGAAGGCCTTTGAGTCTTTTGACCATAGCCCATTGCAACCCCAGAAAGAGTCAATAGCAATTTTTCCCTAATGTAGACCCACTATTATTAAACCCCCTTCCTTTTAAGGCCCAAATATTAGGATCCCTACTATAATCCCTATTAAGGGGAGGGGTTTATTAATCATGGGTCTGGGTTAGTGTTCCAGGGTGCGACCCAGGACCCTTCATTGGCCGACTCGGATTCCAACGGCCCCATGATGCCGGGCCTCAACGTGAGTGAAGTGCGTGTGCCTCTTACTGCGGACGACCTCCCTTTTGAATCTAGACCTGAGCTTACCCTAAGGGTGCATGTACCCAATAAGTAGTTTCATTTTGAAGGGGACATATAATAGGGATCTATAAGGGTATATAAGAGTATACATAGGGTTTAGGGTTTAGGGTCCATGTGCCCAACCTTTCGGTACGTGGGGTTTGGGTAATAGTAATTCTAGTACAGGTTTTTAGTAAGTATATGACTATTAGGTACTTGGACCCTTAGGGAATTGTGTAATCCAAAGACTTTCCTAGAGGGTCCAAGTAAGTACCCCGCAACTGGGCATTCGGATATTGGTATTTGGTCGTTTCCTTAAATAGGGGGACCCCAACACAGACTCCAAAAGACTGTAATCCTTCTTGTAACGAACCCCAAAAAGGTACCCCTGATTTTGGGAAACAACCATTTCTGGTTGCAGTGCGCGTCTGGGTTCTGAGAAGTATTTGATGCTTTTATACCTGGAACCTGAGGGTCAACTGGGAAGGTTCAGGGTTTAGGGCAAGCGTCTTTGATCGCGGTTGTTTTGTTTTGTCACTGCTCTTCAGGTCCCTGGTCCACCAGAACAAGCTGGACAAATCTAAATGCATATATAGTCCCTAGATGATTTCCCCCAAGACACAAACCCAAAGCATTGTCTTGCATCAACGCGTGAGGACATTTATTGGTGGGGCTCTGTAAACGATCGCCTGAACTGCACGTGTCTCAACATTGCCTCTGCAGAATCCTCGGTGGTAGGGAAAACCCATACTTCCCAGGTATCCTCAGGGTACCCTAAGGACCCCACATGGTAGTTTCCCTAAATAGGGGGACCCCAATATAGACCCCCAAATACTTCAGTCCTTATTATGGGGACCCCCAAAAAGGTACCCATAATTTGGGGAAACACCCACATATTCAGAAGCCCTCATCTACCCTAAGGGTCCAAGGACCCAAATAACAAGGCTTCAGGGCCCAAACACTACAATATTAATGGTATTTGGGCCCTAAACCCTAAACCCTCTAAAACTCCTTGCACCCTTAGGGCTATCTTCCCAAAGCAAGGAGAAAGCTGCCTGGGCCGTCGCATCCGCCGCGCTGGAAGCCTGCAGTCGAGCCTTGGCCTCGACGGCTCCATGCTTACTTTGCGGACCCTGGAATGCCACTGGGCTTAGGGTTTAGGGTGTAGGGTTTAGGGTTTTGGGCTTAGGGCTTAGGGTTTAGGGGCTTCATTGGAGAAATTCGTTTCGGACCAACACGAACTCCCCAGAACCTATAGTCCCCCTTAAGTAGATAGGGCTTGGGGTATATTAGAATAAGACCCCATATTCTATCTACTTAAGGAGGACTATACCCTAAACCCTAAATAGTAGTTTCCATTTTCTTTTCCATTATCCCAATATACACCCCATAATTCTATCTACTTAAGGGGGACTATAGAAGTAAAAATACGAATCCGAAAGCCTGGCATCCCTCAAAGCCAGAATGCCGTTGTCGTGACTACCTAAACCCCCAAAGTATGTAGAATAATAGCCCTAAACCCACAATACTAGCCATAAAGGCCATTATTTTACATACTTTTGGGGGCCCAGGTAGTTGGAATCGCAGGGGGCAGAACCTAATTTGGGGTACTTCTAGCCTCAAGCCGCATGTCAAACAACACAAGAACCTTACATGGCAAGAAGACCCTGGCCCTAAACCCCAAACCCTAAACCCAGACCCGGACCCAAAATGAAGCCCAGCCTTGAAAGCTTGATTCTCAAACCCAAGCCGTTGGACACTAACTAGACCCTAAATCTTTCTATACAAGATCAGTATACCACCATGTACAACCCAATATAAAACCTGCTTCACACATACATATTATATATATATATATTTCCCAAAATCGCCTCTAAAGCCCGGTAAGGCTGTTGCTGCAGCACTCTACGTCAGCCGCCTGAAGCCAGCATGGACTGGGGACGAGCTTATTGCCTTCGTCAAGGACAATTACTTGTGAGGTTAAAATCAGGTTCATAGGATTTGAGGACCGAAGAACTGATTTGAGTGAAGGGTATCGTGTTCAGGCTTCAGGGGTCTAACTTGCCTCAATGGAGTTTTGGGGTGTACCATGGGTGTAAGCGAGGTACAGAAGGTTTGAATCAACCGCTGGGGTTCATGTGTAGATGAGTTTAATGTCTTGGGTACCTTCATGATCAATCCAGGTGGTTCCAATAGGACTAGCATGACATTGGAGGAAAAAAATTGGATCAAGCTTCC
>CAJNIZ010028213.1:41450-55109 GCA_905231905.1 Symbiodinium pilosum
TTGGGTGGTAGCCTGTGATGTCTCACAGCGGGTGGGAGTGTTGAAGAAAGCCCAGTTTCGATGGCTTCTTGGGCAACATCAACGAAGTTCGCTGGGCGGAGGATCTGCCGCCACCCACAGATCCCTGGAAGTGGGGTGGCGCCATCGGCGCATAGATACACAGCCCTGCGCAGGTAGACGCCTAATCCCTAAACCCCAAACCCCCAAACCCCCAAACCCTAAACCCCTAACCCCTAAACCCCCAAACCCTATGCCCCTACCGGAAGCGACTTTGGTCCCAGGAGTTGTTCTAGTACAGCGCCCGTAAATGTCTGTCTTCAGGAATTATTTTCAATTCTTATTATAGTATAACCCAAAGGAAATATTCAAAATATCTTTCTTATTACGGGTCTAAGGCACAAATCGTATGGATAAGCCAGCTGGCTGTTGGGGTTCAGAGGTTTTAGGGGTTTAGGGTCTAGGGGTTTAGGGATTTAGGGTTTAGGGTTGACCAATGCTTACTGGGAGTCAGTAGGGGAATAAGGGATTACATTTGGTGAGGATTAGATAGGGATTATGCTTCCTTATGCCCTACTAACCACAAGTAAGACTGAGCAAATCCTCCCGCTATTGCGACCCTTCATCTGAATGATCTTAAGATACAAGTCTTAAGGGTGTACGGTGAATAGGTTCCCTCCATAGAAGCCTTACATAGCCCTTGCATACCTGCAGGTCTCCACATCTTAGACTTATGGAGGTTTAGGGTTTAGGGCGTGTAAGGGTACCCATCGAGTAGCGTCCCACTTGAAAATTCCACTGTTTGCCAAAGTCTCGCGCCCCAAACTTCAATTGGGGTTGCCCAAAAACTGGTGGCGTCTCTAAAGGGAACGTAGTGGTTCGTCGAATATGGGGGTATGGAGGGGGTTTTCCGGTTTAGAGATTAGGTTTGAGGGAGAACCTCCTTTCTTCCTTTACCCAAATGCAGGCTTTCTGAAATTGTGGACACATGCTATTGCATCCTTTGAGCCCGAAACTCTTCATCCGAAGCAATGTGCTAGGCACAAAAGAGCCGATGGGGATGGTCGATGAACAATCCAGAGGGCGCAAGATACTGTAATCAACGAGGATGTGACCAAACGACAGAAGGATCCCCAACATGATTTAAGTTGTTTTCCTCACTTGAGGGTGAACACCTATACCCTAAGCCCTATACATCCCTGTATGACTCCATTGACCCCCCCTAATATTTTTGCATCAGGGCCTTGGGACACTTCATCCCAACGATAAGCCCTATTATTGCAAACTTTAACCCTTAACCATAAGCCCCAGGCCTTTTAATCGTAAACCCTGAACCGTAAGCCCGGAACCCTAAACCGTAAACCCCCAATGCATGCTTGTGGAAAAGCACTGGATTTTGATTTCAAGGTTCAGCTAAAATCGACTTAAGTCATGCTTTCAGCAAGTTGGGATTCGGATATCTGGTTGCTTGAAATCGATTTTAAGTCCCTGTTTGTGCTTGGACATACCGCCCTTCAGGGAGTTGAAATCGATTTCAAGGGAACCCCGGACTGACTACAGCAAGTCAACTTTGATATCAAAATCCAATGTCATCCCTTTGCTTTTGTAGCGAACGGCTGTCAGGAGGACCAATCTGGAGGCTCCTGCCTTACCCAGAGGGGTTCAGGTACCTAATGATTTAGGGTTTAGTGCTAGGGTTTAGGGTTTGAGGGTTAGGGATTTAGGGTTTAGGGTTTAAGCCGGTTTAGGGTTCAGGATTTAGGGTTCAGGATTCAGGGTTTATGGCTTTTGTCTTACAATTATCATGCAGCCCTTAATATGACCCCTAGTATAGACTGTTAATGGGTCGGGGGCAGGACCCAACTAATAATCTGAAACTGCCCAAGACCTGTATACGAGGGTTTCCTACAATGGGGGGTGGTGATGCCTATAAACAGGATGCTAGCAATTTGGGGTCTACATCGGGATCCCCGTATTTAGGGAAAGTAACGTATACAGAGATTTATGTGGATATTTTGGGCTAGATATGGCGTTTAGGGTCTAAGTACCCAATGCTTAGGTACTTGGGTGTAGGGAATAGGAATTAGGGTACATGTGTTGGGAAGGTATATGGTCGACCATAAGGGTGCAAGTACTCAATGGTCATATACCTACCCTAAGCCCGTACTACACTTGCTTCGACCCAAATCCCAAGTATCTAATTATTGGGTACTCGGACCCTCTGCGATATACTGTGGGCCAAGCGCATACTGGGGATCAGATTGGTGCTTGGGTTTGGGGGTCAAGGTTTTTCGGGGTCAGGGTTGAGGGTTAAGCCTCACAATAAAAGCCAAATTGGGTCACAATGTTTGTAAATGCTAGCTACAGCGTGTTTCAGGGTTGAAGCTCCGAGTCTGTTGCGCAGTTTTGGGTCAGGGTTATACGTAGCTCCTTGTGGGGACATATACAATGATTGGATTCCTCTTTGAGACTTTCAAGTGCGTATATGTCTAATGTAGTCCCTATGTATATATATATGTACATATGTATATATATATATATGTGCTACAAAAGGACCTTGACAGTGTAGTACCATTTTCTAAGCACTCCGAAGGTCCTAAATGCTAGCCAAGTGGCAGAACTTTTTTTTTATCACCGTACGGAGCTCTAAACGCTAAACCCTGAACCCAGTGTTGGCACAAGGATGGCTGTTATATTCACTCCTTCATGGTGCCCAGAGTTGGTACTATGATTTGTACTTGTAAGAGACTTGTCGAGATGTCCAACATCAGCCAGATTGCTGCTACCTTAGAGATAGTTGACAAGGCGGGCTTCTTGGTTGACCGCGCTTGTATTATCCCCAAGAGGGACCCATACAGTTTCTTTGCGTTTTGTGCATTGAAGTCCTTAACAGAAGTTCGTGTTTTTGCTTGTGGTTCTTGCAGTGGGATTGCCGCGCTCTTGGGATAATGTCAGCGATCCTGGATTCACGCATACCTCTACTTACAGCTCTGAAGGCCTCAACCCTCTACACTGTAGAAGCCTGGACCCTAAGGGTCCATGTACCCGATAATTAGGTACTTGGGATATTGGTAATAGTAATTATAGTACAGATTTTGGGTAAGTATATGCTTATTGGGTACTTGGACCCTTAGGGGGATAGCTACAGCTTGTTTCCCTCCGAACCCTCAGGTCACTTTCGTGTACCGTACACCACAAACAACACCCTAATTACGACGTAGCCGCCATGAATCCTCAAAAGTCTGTTCTGATGATTCAGGCCCCTACATTACAACGCGCTCTCCAACCCGAGGTGGCGAAATGCGGAGCCTTGATCTAGCCAAGTTTGAGGCGACGTGAAGTCATGGTCTACTTTGCGGGGATTTGGAAGTGGGGGTGGGGGGGGCGCGAGGGTTTGGGTTCCAGGGGCTAAGGGGGTACATTTTCCTTTGTGACCTTTTAGGAATTGTTGTGTAGGGTGTAACGTAGTAGCCTGACTAGTGACCAGGCATGGAGAAACAAATAGCGGTCCGATGACCTGCAAAATTAGATGGAAGCTGCGCAAAGCAGCCTGTTTTTTTTTGGATTTGAGGAGTGCGGGGTTCTGACTGTTTCAGGTGTGCATGTGTTTTTGAGCAGGCGCCCTGGGTTCTCCAGACCCTAAACTTTCTTTCTAGTTTTCTAAGTTGGTATCTCGGGGTTAAGGGGGCTGAGGGTTTCTGTTGTTTAAGGTCTAGGGCCATCAGCGCAACACAGAGCCAAACCCTAGACTAGGGTTCGGCTGTGTGTTGTGCTGATGGGACCAGGGTCGGTTAGGCAAGTTCGGCATTGGGCTTCATGGGGGTCGGCGGGCTTTGTGTTTGCCCGTGCATTCACTCAGAAGTACCTGGCTTGACGGGCACCGCAGAAGAAGAATACAGCGGACAACCCTGTGGTGGATTGGGGCTTCCTTATAGCTGTGGTTCAGCCCAAAGTCTTCCATTCCGAAATTGCTTATTGCCTTGGTTGCTGCGCAGGCGGAGCCCCAACCAGCACCCTTCTTCCAATAAACACCAGTCCTGCTTGGTTCAAGCATTGAAGTGTTTGAGATCCACTTTTCGCAGTCTGGATGCTTCTCTTTCAAGTTCAACCTGAACCCTTTTGCCAAATTCTGGTAATCCAGATTGCCAAATTCTGGTAATCCAGATTTACGCATGCAACATTGCCAAGTCCCAACCTTCTTTACCCAGCCCGAGGTCATCGAAGCGAAGATCCCTGCTCAAGATCTTTACCCGATCCTTACAAAACCTGGTCCAGTTCCTCCCCCTGCCCAATTTGTTTTGTATTTCTGCTCAGTTTCTGCACTTGGGCTGTGCCGCATTCGTTCAGCAAAACCTGCCGAATGTAACCTGCAGTTGCTAGTCGACAGATTCTGGATGATTTTGCTTGCAGCGTACAAACTCAGAAGAATCTGTTGAAACTCTTACAAAGTGATGGTACGGTCAGTATGCTCCGCTTTTGACAGCGGCTGACAGCACACGTAATCTTTTTGATGGCGCAAATCCGCACCGCCTAATTTCCCCCTAACTCCGCGGAAGTTCGCAAGTCTGGGAGCACAAAAGGTGGTGCAAGATTTTCTCCCTGAACATTACTGAGAGGCTCAGTGGATTTAGTCAATAAGTTATAAGGTTATTATAGGGGGGCACAGCCCCAAATCAGGGATTCGTGACCCGTTCATAACCAAATTGCGTACTAAGTCCCTTGGCCCTCAAGTACCTCACACCCTAAAACTCCAAACCCTAAGCCCTAAAAAACAAATCTGGAGGAGTTGGTTGCAGTCGCCCCTGCGGCTGCGGCATCAGCGCTTTATGGCTACAAGGGATGCAGCGGGCCTTCCAAGGCAAGCATGCGCCTGCTCTAACTGAGCCGTTGTCTAAAACCCTAAACCCTAAACCCTAAACAGCCTTAAGATTTAAAGGGGGTGATATAGGGGAGTCTTATAAGGGGCTCTTAAGGGGGTATTTCGAGTTTAAACTATAGCTCAACTTGCTGTGGGGTTAGTTTAGTAGGGAAAAAGGGAACCTATTATACAGAGATTATACAGGGATTACCTTCCTTCATTCCCTGCTAGCAGCCAGTATGTGAAGGGATGTATAGGAGTATATAGGGATACACTTAGGGTTCAGGGTCCAAGTACTGAGTAATTGGGTACATGACATGGGATTTGGGTACTAGTGTAGCTGTAGTACAGCTTTTTTGGAAACGCATATGGACATTGAATACTTGGACCCTTTGAGTCCAGCTTTCTTTTAAACACGTGAGCTGCAACGTCATGGCTGTATGGGTCCTTTTCAGTCCTTAACACAATATAGGTATGTGTGTTGGGCACGTATAGAACTGTGCCCAAAGTTCAAAAAGCATCCATGTGAGCAGACATCTTCGTTGAGATCGTAGTGCCGGTATTGTACGAAGTGATTTTTTCATACTGGCAATACTTGAAGACTTGTCAGGACTGCGCCTTTTGTCTAAGCCCTAACCCCTTAGCCTATGGCGTAGCAGCAAAAGCCACCAGTCTCACTTTTGCTTCGTTTGCTGGCAGAGTGAGCGCAGCAGTCATGCCATATTTGAGGTTCCCAACATGTGATTCGCCAGGATTGGTGGTAGACCTCATGAGACCCTTAATCCACCCCCCTGTCTTTGTGTACTGATAAGTACCTATTCAGTGTCTAGTGGTTTAGAGTTTAGGGTGTAGGGTTGTAGAGTTTAGAGTTTAGGGTTTAGGCTTAGAAATAGCCCATCCTGGTATGTAAGCCTTCAGAGGAACCCCAACATTCCCTCTGCAATCCCGATATGGAAGTTATTCGCGATTGCCCCCATATTCTTCTGAGTAGGAGCCCGGCCCTCTTCCCTTGTAATCTCTACATATGTATCTCCCTTTATCTCTCTCTCTCTCTCTCTCTCTCTTTCTCTCTCTCTCAGTCAGTTTACTTGCCCGTCATATGTTCATTGCTTCGGAGTTTGTATTGAGGGCTTGCAGTTGCGGCTGGTAATGTTGCTTCTTCTGTCCATCTTAAGGTTCTTGGGTTGAAGTTGCTCCGTTCATCGCAGAGATGGAATCAGAATGAACTATGGAAACTACAAGGTTAGTTGGGTTTCGGATGAAAGGCTTATTCTATTCCTTCTTATGCATAATGGTACTGTCTTGGGGGTATTATTAGGGAGCTCTCACTTGCCGTGAACTCGGGGATGCGATGGGGAGCTTATCTTGGTAATTGCACGGGTCTCCAGGAACCATACGCACACGATTTTAGTGTCGCCGAGTCTCCGTTTCATCTTCCATGTTCTTTTCCACGTGATTATTCATGACTATAGGGTTAAAATCATGTTATACCTAAACCCTGAACCCTAAACCTGCAACCCTGAACTCTAAACCCTGAACTCTAAACCCTGAACCCTAAAACCTGAACACAAAACTTCATGACATTGTCCAGCTGCACTCCTGATTTGGGCTCCAAGAGATTTAATCGGGCTCCAAGTGTATAAATATATCACCCCTGATACTGGAGAATCAATTGGCAAGGAAAATGGAACATGAAATGGAAACTTGGGTAATGTAAGGGATATATAGGGGTCTAACTCTAAAAAATCTACCTACTTGGCGCCCTAAAGTCTACGAATGTTGCCGTTATGTAGGGCTTCACCAGGCCCACGACCCGTCAGCCTGACTTAGAGGTTTTTGTGCGCAAGTTGTTTTGAACATTGGAAATACCATGTTTGTACCCCATGATACGAGGTGTTTGACTATATAGGAAACATGTTGCAACGGGCCATTGCGCGGATCATCTGGGCCCTGTACAGCGTTAAAGTTCTGCTAACATGGCGTGGCTTGAAAATTCACTAGTGCCTAAGCATTTTCTGGGGAGTGAGATTGCGGCCCTATCTGGAACCGGTGACTCTTCAACTAACGCCGCAGATTTTAAGCAGATCGGCCACGGGGGATGCTGTTTTTTGTGTGTACTCTAGACCGTTACAGAAAGCGTCTTCATCCTTGCGAATTTCTAATTCTCCAATCGAAATTGAATAGCCCTGACCCTAACACCCCCCAAATCCACGTGATGATTTTGCCAAAGCAGCAACGAGTTGATCACACCTGGAGGAGACAAAAGAGAAGGATGTCTCTATCAGTGGCAAGGACTTGGCCGAGTTTAAGCTTAAGGTTTTCAGCAGCTAGGCTGTTGGGTGTCATGTTTTTGGTCGGTTGGGATTGTTCTTTGATCATTCTCTTGACAGGATCTACGCAGGGGCTCGTTCTTCTTTATAATCCGTTGACGTGCTGTTGCGCGATGTTTCCAATGTCCGTTTCGCTGCGACTGCTGCTGCCGCCGCTGCACCCCCGCCACCGCCACCGCTGCCACCGCCACCGCTGCCCCCGCCCCCCCGCCGCCGCCACGTCTACCACGCCTGCTGCTGCTGCTGCTGCTGCTGCAGCTGCAGTGGTGGTAGCCGCTGCAGTGGCATCCCGCCGCCACCACCAAGGCTGCGTGGGATGTGGCTTGCAGTGTACATGGTCTCTAATGGTGGCAGGTGACCGTGGTCGTGGTTTCAGGCCTGATTGACGATGCTTTTTGCCCTCCCCTGCCCTCTACGATTTTTCCAGGTTTGAGACCTACTCCCTGACCCTGACGAATCTGTAACCACCTGAGGCCCTAAGCCTTCAAAGTGCTTGGTTGCAAGCCATGCCGCTTGAATTCGCAGGACGTGCCTTCTCAGCCAAGTTTGAAGCCGTCTGAGAAGAAAGCACCAGGCAGACTGGGTTGAACGTCAAGACTTGTAACCGCTGTAGACAAAACTGGCACCGCCAGTGGGAGTTGGGTTTAGGGTTTAGGATTTTAGCAAGAATACAGTAATCAAGTAGGCATGGCATCGCGAATGTAATCGAAGCGTGGGAGCCCAACAGCTTAGAATGGAGGTTCAGGTATACTCTGCCATGGCCATACATGGAGTATCATGTTGTTGAATTGCAATTTTCTCAGGCATCGACATGATTCACCGGCTCCACCATTTCGTGGCCTAAAGTCTATACAGCCCAATACAGTTTGCAGTTTCCCGCTGAGCACACAATCTAGCAGAGGTACTTTGTGAGATTATAGCAGTTTTGCAAACCTAAAACTCCGAACCTTTCGGAAAAAAAAGAAAAACATGTGAGGCCTCATGTGGTGATGCAGGAGTTCGAGTTTCAGTGTCCATCACTTGGGCAAGATGCCCGCTATTTTGGGCCTTGGGGTATGAGCCTCTTTGACTGTTTCAGCGGAATGTTTAACCCAAAGCCACAAGCCCGAGCGCTCGAGCTCTAGAGCAGATGGGGGACGTCTTGCACGACTTATGACCTCCTTCATATAAACTGTAGTCTAAACTACTGAGACACTGGTTGCAGAGGGGATTTTATAGGGGACCATCATAGAGTTCATTAAGGCGCAAGATGTGCTCCATTCAAAAGGTGTGTGAATAAAAGAACCCAAACGGTCCAAGTACTTAAGAATCACATGCTTACCCAATGCCTGTACTACAATTACTTCCTGCCAAAACCAAAGTAGCGAATTATTGGGTACATGCACCCTCTGGGGAAGGGTTCAGCCAGACAGTTGAACACAAAAAGAGAGCAAAACAACCTACGCGAACTCTTCCAGCCTGATTCTTACCTCAAGGTTTGTCCTTTTCCTTCCCCTGTTTTGACTTCAAGCCGCAAGCCTGAACCCAAAACTCCTGGTCCTAAACCCACAACCCTTAAACCTTAAATCCTGAACCCAAAACCCTCAACCCTGAAACCCTAAACCCTGAACCTTTCAATCCATTCCCCAACCCCAAAAAACCATCGTCCCAGGCCGTTGCGGAGCTTGCGCCAAGGGCCGGTGACCGAAGGGCTCAGGGTTTAGGGCATAGAGTTTAGGGTATATGGGTTTTTGGTTTAGGGTTTAGGGCTTAAGGTATAATGTTTAGGGTTTAGGGTATGTAGGGTTTTAGGGTTTGCGGTTTAGGGTATAGGGTTTTAGGATTTAGGGTTTTAGGGTGTCAAAATTTAAGGGTTTAGGGCTTAGGGTTTTAGGGTTCAGGGCGCGTTTAGGGATAATGGACCAGACAAAGCAGGCTACTACTCATGAATAGTGGACACGACAAAGCCAACTATTATTTGGTTGCAGGGTATTAGGTTTTGGCGTTTATGGTTTTATGCATTTTAGGGTTATGGATTCGGGGCTTTGGGGAATTCCGGGTTTAGGCGTTTTGGGGTTACAGGTTTGGGGTTTGAGGGTTTAACCCTGAGCCCTAAGCCCTAAACCCGTGTTTAGGGTCTTTAGTTTAGGCGCTTCAGGCTTTGGAGTTTCAGGGTTCAGTGTTACAAGATTATGGATTGTGGTTTAATGTAGACCCCTTGTTGATAAATCCTTCTCCTTAATAGGGATAAAAATGGGAATCTTAATATTAAGGCCCTTAAAAGGAGGGAGTGTATTCATCACGGGTCTACATTCTGGTTTAGGGGTCTAAGGTTGAGAGATTTAGGGCTTTGAAGTTAAGAGTGTTAGGATTTAGGGTTGTAGGGTTTAGGCTTTGCTACTTTTAGGACCGAGGGTTCCAGGGTCGAGGGCTGTAGTGGTTCAGGGTTTCAGCATCATGTGCCAACCTTAAGATTTAAGGTTGCAAGGTTTAGGGTCCCTAAACTCTTAACCGCGTGGCTCGTAAGGGACTCTACATGTTTTTGATTCATGAGTCCTTGGCATAAAGGTCTAAGCTTGAGGCGTAGGGCACCAGGGTTGAGCTTTGGGGTTTGGAGTGTTAGGTCAAGGGTTTAGGGTTCAGGGGAGTGAGGGGTGCCCCATACAAATAAACAAGAGAACAGGTCGCCCACCCACAAAAAGACTGGTGCACAAGCCTCCTCCCAAGAGGTCTTGTGAAATTTCCGTTGGAGCTTTCTCGTGTAGATCGGCTTGAAGATCATGATAGAGGCCTTCAATTCAGTTCTGGATTATTCAATATCCCAAACCCTAAGCCCCAACCCTCCTGCGCACCGCTTCGTAATCCCATGTGTCCCTGGCGGTCGTACAGTACCCTCCCCAATTTTGAGAAACCCCCGTGCAACTGGTTGATTCCAAGCAAGTAGGTCTTGAGTCTTAAATGCAAACGGACTGTCCAGACATGTCTACCCTAAGCCCTAGAGACTTATGCCAATTTCATTAAGGGTTGATGGCTTAGTGTAAGCCTGAAGCTAAACCGAGATGCAACGCGTAAGACATTTGCGTCAGCAGAGGGCTTGTTGCACCCAATCCGTGCCAGTGTTGAAGGCTTAGGGGTAGGACTTCGGGTTTAGGGAGCAATCAACTACTATGCCCAGAAACGATCTATAGGCGAGCTAGAAGCCCTCTTTGGAACGATGTATGTGTTATAGACCCACTTAAGTAGATAGAATATGGCTTTGGGTAGATTATAATAAAATCTCCACAGACCCCATATTCTATCTACTTGAGGGGGACTATATCCAGATCCCTTTAGTAGCCTTTGTGATTGTAAGCGGGCGGAGGGAGAAGGTCCGACACCTTCTCCCCTTACTTAAGCTAATTCTTATTGCTACTAGGGAAGTTGAAGGGGTTTGGGGTTTAGGGTTTTAGGCTTCAGGGCTTAGGCTTTAGCGTTGTAGGCTTCAGAGTATAGGGTTTAGGGTTTTAGGGGTTTAGGCTTTATGGTTTTAGGCTTTAAGGTTTGAGGTTTAGGGTTTTAGGGTTTAGGGTTGACATGCGTCTCTTGCAGTGCTTCGCTACAGTTCCAAGTATCTTCCCTATGAAAGCCACATGTCTTGGCTTTACATAGAAGTGCTGACTGCAGCCCAGGTCTGAAGCCTGAAGGCCCAAATGCTCAGTGAGTATTTTTCAATCATACTGTTATAACGGGCAATATATAGGGACTATAGGAAGAATGGGAAAGAGCATGAGAACTCAACGTTCTCATAGTATGAGGGCCGCCATTTGCTGCAAAATGCACAGCCCACAGTTGTCTTGGAATAGAAGACCCTAACAGCCAGAAGCGTCCCTAAACCCTAATCCCCCAGTTTAGGGTTTAGGGTTTAGGGAGTTGAGCGTTTAGGGTTTGGGTTTCCTTCGTTCCAAGCAGAATCGTCCGTATGAAGCATTGGGGTACATACTCTATACTGGGAGCAAAGGCCCGAGGATCACGGGCCCATACTAGAGTTGCATGGTTTGAACCTTAGATCGAAGGACCCTCCATCAACCCGAAACCACATATATCCCTATGTAGCCCCCATAAACTCCTATAATCTCCTATAGATGCCCCCTTATAAACCTTTTAATTGCTTTTGAGAGTCCGAGGCTGCAACTGCTACAACCTGAATACCCTAGATGGGAACTTCCAGATACCTCAGCTGGAGCGCTTGGCTGGTTTAACAAGGGCTGCTTAGGGGTTTGGGGTTTAGGGCTTAAGCGCTGTTTCTGCCCAGAATGGTTTGAGTTGTTGGATTGGGGCTTTAGGGCTGAAGATCTGAGCTTCTTTCTTCAGATCCCATACAGTTCTTCAAATTCCATACACACCATCTTCTTACCTGCTCATAACATATGGACGACATGGCGCAATTAACCATCGTTGAGTTTGAGGAGGCGGGCAGATTGCGCTTCATATTGGTGTATGCGGGAGTTTCCACTCATAGGGGAACCCTTACATACGATAGTATATGATAATCTTGATGGTAAGTAAGACTAGGAACCCCGCAGAAATGACCTTCCCTGAATGCTTGGAAACCTTCATTATACGGAACTTAAAGTATATGGCCCAGCTGCCAGCAACTGCAGGGCGCTTTCTTGTGTTTAGCCACGAGGTTTGGGGTTCAGGGTTTAGAGTCTTGAGGGCTGCCCATTGCAGTAGTTTGCAGCTGTATGCAGAGTTTAGGGTTTAGCGCTTAGCACAATCTTGGATAGCACTGCCCTCTTGAAACGTATTCAACCATGTGCTGTTAATGGTAGGGCATCGCAAGAATTGTACATCACTCCACTAAGAGGCCCTTAACTAGATAGCTGCCGGAGCAGACGTCTTTGCGGACAGAGAGCCTGCGCAGTTCCACACAATCTAGCTGGCATGATGAGTTACACCATTATACACTTACACGGCCTAGTGAGGGCCTAGCCAGGGAACAGACAGGAGACCTGGCAAGTTCCCCATGATGCCACTTAAGCGCAAATTCTCATCGAAAAGGCCGAACAGAACTTGTTCCAATTCTTGGTTCCTACTACAGCGAGATTCTTTATTCTAGTATTGATATTTATTTCTGGAGGGAGGTAATCAAGTCTCTATACTTGAAATGGAAATACAGCCGCGTCAGCACGACAAATTTCGAAATGCTTGAAAGCACCCACCATCGTCATATCAAACCTCGCCTCATGAATTCAGATCAAAACCACAAAAACAAGTAAACCTCATAGATTCTTCTACATCATTAAACCTTCTGAAACCCACATAATAAGCAACACACAAATTATAGAGTCCTCTTAGTAAGCAAAAGAACGGTCATGGGAGCCCTGGTGCCAGGACACCCCTCACCTGAACATGTTCAAAGAGCTGTTGAGAGGCCGCTTGGTTAGGTGTTAGGGGTTCAGATTCACCGTCATGCCTTAGCTGCCGATTCTTCAGCTTCGAAAAAGTATAATGCGGAAAGTACACCGAGTACTCGGTGGGAGCAACAGGCTGGTCTGAGGCGTTGGGTAGCAGAACGATTGGGATAGCAGGAGTCGTGGGTTTCGGACATGGACCCAAAGGGTACATACTCGGCCTCCCAACTACTGTCTGCCAACCTCCGTTGGGGCGTATTGTTTTTTTAAATATATACCCACATGAACTCTTAGGGTAAGTCCGGAGATAGGGAGCACATTCATGCTTCATCATCTTAACGCAAGCTGAAATCTTGGGACATCTTGGGACTGCAAAACTGAACGAACAAAAAAAAGCATGAACCTCTAGCCTGAACGGTCTACACACTCTAAGCTATGGGGAGGAACTCCAGCCCAAACAACGGTTCATGTCCACGGGTGTGAGTTGGGGGTAATCGTGGAGCCTGCGTATTAACCTCACCCTAAGGGTCCATGTACCCAATAATTAGGTCCTTGGGTTTTGGGTAATAGTGACTTTAGTACAGGTTTTGGGCAAGTATATGATTATTAGGTACTTGGACCCTTAGGGTGACGTTAATCCATAAGCGCTCAGATCGGCTTAAGCCCCTTCAAGGGGGTTTAGGGTTTAAGGTCTAACCCTGAACCCAATAATTAAGTACTTGGGTTTTTGATATTAATGATTATACTAAAGGTTTTGGGCAAGTATATGATTATTAGGTACTTGGACCCTTAGGGTAACCCTAAGGGTCCAAGTACCTATAATCATATACGTACCTGTACTATACTGACTATTACCCAAGCCCCAAGTCTTTGATTATTGGGTACATGGAGACCTTCTGGGGGGTCTAAAGTTCAGGGCCCAGCTTAGCGACGAAGGGCAAAGGACGCGCTGGTACTTAGATGGCACAGTTCTATCTCAGACACAGGAAGCTTCTCAAGACAATCCCGATAGAGGCCTTATAGCAACGCCCCCCATCCCCCTTGTCCCTGGATCTTTCCTGTTTTCTAGACATCACTGTATAATCATTAATATCAAAAACCC
>CAJNIZ010028213.1:56537-76582 GCA_905231905.1 Symbiodinium pilosum
AAACCCTAAGCCCTAAACTACACCCTAAACCCTAAGAAGATTCAAGGGTCGCCTTGGCGGGCCCCGCAGTAGAAGGCCTTAACAGGTGGGTATTGTTCTGGAACCCTAAATCCTAAACCCTAAAGGAGGATGCATAGGCTTCACCCACAGGAACCTAAGGCTGAGGGTTAGTCTCTTTCTAGGCCAGCCTGACGCTGGCACGCGGGTTCAAGCTTTCCATGCGTGGAAAGAACCGTCCTACCCGCCCCCGAAATTCGTGCTGGCCTCGATGAACCCGCCTGCAAACCAGCTGCACGTAGCTCGGAGGCTAGCAAAGCATACGGGCGACGCCCGAGCGAAGAGTTTTGCGTAGCGGCACTCGATCTGACACCATCCTGCTGCGTCTGACGGTGCTTCTCAGCCGTTGACTTTTGCAGATTATCATTCTATAGGCTTTTCATACCACTCCCTAGAAGTCATAGGGTTTGGAGTTTAGGGTTTAGGGTTGCGGTTCTTTGGTAGTATTATGAAACCTACCCACCTGTGAGCTACCCACCAGCGAAGGACATCAAGACAGGGTTCAAAATGGGATGTCCACCCAACCGCTTACCCTCCCGCAAGCTAATATGTGGCTTTCCAGAATTAGGTTTTTTGGGGTGTCCCATAATCAGGATTATAGTAGTTAGAGGTCTGTATTGGGGCCCACCCTACTGAGAGAAACTGCCATATGATAGGCCCATGGAGGGTTCGGATTTTTCAACGGAGAGACATCCTCAAGGGCCCTCTGTGTCCTTTGTGTGCTTCCATGTTTGGTTGGTTAGTATACTTCTAGCACCAAATGACTTCCCTGCATGAACAAAGGGCACCCATGTAAAGCTGAGAGGATGAGGCCTCAACAGAGGATGCTGTGTGTTACAATTACCTCGACATGACCTACAATTACTATTTTTATCGGGCCGCATACTGTATCACCTCCACGCCCAGTTCCCTCCATGGGCATAGACAACCTTATGATCCCTGTACGAGCCACTGTTAATTGTAGCCTTATTTAGGGAACATTAACAGTGGACATGGGACCCCCCTCCTGTAGCCAAGAATAGTCCTTAATCTAATCTCTCATAAGGAACCCGTGTCCATCAGTTATCTGGGCAGTACTGACTGTAGCTCATACAAAAGCCCGTGATCCACCGTCTAAGCCCTAAACCTTAGATCCTAAATCTTAAACCTACACCCTAAACGTTAAACCCTAAACCTTAATTCCTAAACCCTATAACCCTAGGCCCTTAACCCTAAGTCTTTTGCACGCTTCGGGATGTCCAGGTGAAGTTGGCGGATGGCAAGTCGTCCGCATCAGGCGCAGACTGTTCTTCAGGATGTACCCAGGGGCTCCAAATAGCCCAATGGGGTTTAGGGCTTAGGGTTTACGGCTTTTGTAGACTTGAGGGCCCAACGTACTAAAAGTCCTGCCTGACCCTAAGTACCTTGTACCATGGGAACTGTAGTACTAAAGTGTAGTAAGGTCATGCAAGATTTTTAGCATCAGCAGTATTTGTAGACTTGGCCTCCCAGGGTTGAGGGCTTGAGTTCAGAGTTGGGAGAGGTGAGGGCTAATTTAGGGTTAAGGAGTTTAGAGGTTTAGGGTTTAGCGTTTAGGTGTTGAGGGGCTTAGGGTTTGCAGTACGCCCGTCGTTTTTTGCTCTTCGCATACAGCCATGCCGGCCCAAGTACTTAATGACCTAATGAGCATACACTTACCTACACCTGCACTATAATCATTCTTGCCAGAAATTCAAGTACCTAATGATTGGGTACTTGGACCCTGTAACTAAAGGGTCTTCACACCTGAGAATACTCAGCTACGGACCCTCATTATCCTAGCTTTAGCCAATGAACCCAAATTACGTTGTCCCTGAGATGTGGGCGTGACAGTCAGCACAGGAGATCCATGAAGTCTCTGGTTGTCAGTAGGGTTTGAAGGAGTGGAAAGAAACATAGAACATATGAGCTTGTCACTGATAACATAGGGTCTACAGGGACCATTCCTCAATTCCCTACAACCAGTAAGAGCACCTGGTGCTGGATCCCATTGCCCCTATACGTTCAGAGCTCTAGTTTGGAACAGCTTTTCTTTGTAATCTACACACGATACTACAGCCCAACTAGAACTATGAACCAGATATCCAATGGTTGGGCCCAGGGATTGGTAGCCCTTGCGCCGGTGCTGACCCAGTGCTTGAAAGAGCTCTCAACTAAATGGTAGTTTCCCAAAACAAGGGGACCCCAATATAGACCCCAAAATACTATGATCCTTATTATGGGGACCCTTAAAAAGGTATCCCTAATTTTGGGAAACTACCAAATCATGGATTTACTGTCTGGTGCAAGCCGCTGTTTCCGCTTCAACCACGTACTAGCCGCTTCTTAAACGGTTCAGCATGTTGGAATCTTTGAAGTAAGGTCCCCATGAGCCCCGTAAACCCTGGTAGTGCGTGCAAGGTTTACAGGCCTAAGCACCAAAACTTTGACCCCAAAACCTAAACCCTAATCCCTAAACCTGAACCCTCAAGCCTGAACCCTAAACCCTACACCCCCAAACCTCAATCCATAAACTCCGAACCCTAAACCTTACACCCCAAACCCTAAACCCAAAGTCGCGGCCCACTTCAGGCCTGGCAGCCTTGAACTTGCGTTTACCTCGCTGGTTCTCGGGGTCCGAGGCGGCCATTCCGCCAGATGAGTTTAGGGTGTAGGGCTCAGGCTTTAGGGATTTGGGTGTAGGTCTGAGGGCTTAGGGACTTGGGTTTGGGGTTTAGGGTTTGGGGTTCAGGGATTTGGGTTTCGGGTTTTGGGTGTTGGGTTCAGGGAATTGGGTTTGGGGTTTAGGGTTTTGGGTTCAGGGATTAGAGCTCAGGGTTTAGGCATTTGGGCTCAGGGTTTTGGGTTTAGGGATTTGGGTTTGGGGTTGAGGGATTAGGATTTAGGATTTGGGTTTGTAGCTTAAGGGCTTTGGTTTTAAGATGCCTCAAACCTAGGTAGGAACACGGTTAAGTGGGAGTATTTTAATCACAGAGGGTCCTCGGAAACTCCAAGCAATTTGTAGGGGTTTCAAAAAAAGGTCACCCGCGTGCTTATTTGGGATTATAGCGGGGCGATGTTGAGGAATACCTGAGTTAGAACCGGGGTATGACCTATAGGTTCACTATAGTTGTGTCTATAGTGTGCTTAGGAATGCTTTCCCTTTGCATTATAGTGTAACTCAGTCTTTTGAATAAGGTCTGGTGGACTACAGGTTAAATTGTGGATAACACAACATACCTACCTAGCCTCAAAGCCCGGACCCAGCTTTAAAGATTTGCATCCCATTCCCCAAGTCTCCAAGCAGCACGATGTAGGTATTATCTATAGACTTTAAGGCCCAATGTAATTAGGTACTAGGTAGGTCTTATTCATAGACTTAGGGCCCCGGGAATTTGGGGGGTCCCTAAACCTGTCAAAGGCGAAAAGGCGCTTGTTGCCAACCGTCTGCACAAGGGCAGTTGTTGTCTTGTGAGCTATAGTCTAAAATCCTAGGATCCCCCTGAATAACCCCTGCAACAGTCCCCTATCCCCTCTATAAAACCCTTTAGTTTAAGTAGTTTAGACCCGAAACCTACAACCCCGTAGAACCCACTTTCAGGAATTTAGACCATGGCCCATGTGTGTCATCAGCATGGGGAAGTGAGGAGGTCCACACGGCTCATGGTTGGTTTTGGGTTTAGAGTGTAGGGTTTAGGTTGGATACTGCCCCCCCTCAGTAACAGTTGGATAATAATTATAATACAGTTATATATAGCCCTTAATAGGACCCCTAATATAGAATGTTACTGGGGGGGCAGTACCCAAGGTTTAGGGGTGCAATGGGCTACAGACCTGCAGGATGCAGAGATTGTCACGGCAATTGCTGCCCAATGTCCCTTTATAAGCCCTATGAAGCTTTATCGTCATAGACCCCGGTACCCTCTCCTAAATCAAGCAGACCCCTACACTCAAGGACACCCCCAGGTACCCCCATAAAAGTTCCTTCAAGGCTTCACTGTATAGGGTACCGGGGCTATATGAGGTCTGCATAGTAACTGTCCTTGACTAGGCCGATTACCCCCCCTTTACTACACCCTCCTAGGTGTTTATACAGCCGCTTACTTAAATTCAAGCTACAATATTTTTAGCGCATGTAGAGCCATGTTTGAGGACTGAGGGCATAGCGCATCATAAGTACAGTTATAGTAGCTTATAGTACCCACGGACGTCTACATGAAAGCACAAGGACTTGTTGTGATGTAGTCAGATGTTGGCGACCCTGAAAAGAAAGTTATGCAGATGCTCCAGGAAGAACAATCCAGACCTCCTTTCCTGGTCTTCAAGCGCGAAAGCTTAAACCCTGAAGCCTAAACCCTAAGCCCAAACCTTGACGCGCCTAACTCCCACAAGCTGTACGCACCGCAAAGCCTTAATGTAGACCCATGATCAATAACCCCCCTCCTTTCAAGGGCCTAGACATTAGGATCCCTAGTATGACCCCTATTAAGGGGAGGGGGTTTATTAAGCAGGGGTCTACATTACCATGATGAACAAAACAAGTCCCTGTGCAGGCTGCTAGCCAAAGGGTGCATGTACCTAATAATCAGGTACTTGGGTTTTGGGTAATAGTAATTATAGTGCAGGTTTTGGGTAAGTATATCATTATTGGGTACTTGAACCCTAAACCCCAAACCCTAAACCCTATATATCCCTATATATCCCCCTTGAAGAGGGGACCTAATTGTTGGGTACTTACACCCTTAGGGCTAAGTCTCTTGAGTTGCGGTCAAGGGAGGCAAGGGACCAGCACCTAAGGACCTAAGATGAAACTTAGGTGGACCCCCCACCCTGTCATAGTGACTATAAGGGGTAATAAGGAGTATATTAGGGTCCTCTTATATTCCTATTATAGCCCTAAACCCTAAACCCTAAACCTTAGTATACCACCATTACAGGGTGGGGGATCAGCACCTAAGATGAAACGACCGCCTACCCGAGACCTGCAATGCTAAAGCCCGGATCTTGGTTCATGCCCTTTGCCCTTAATGTAACCCCTTAGGATTTAGGGTTAGGGCTTGGAGTTTAGGGTTTAGGGTTTAGAGTTTAGGGCTTAGGCTTTAGCGTTTAGGATAGATAGTAGTTTCCATTTTATAAATAATTTCCAGTATCCCAATATAACCCCAGTATAACCCTCCCTAAGGGTCCAAGTACCCAATAATCATATACTTACCCAAAACCTCTACCATAATTACTCTTACCCAAATCCCAAGTACCTAATTATTGGGTACATGGACCCTCTGGGCCTAATATTACCCCAATGGGTTCCTAAGATTTCGACAGGCTGAAAAGGAGAAGCAGGAGCCAACAGTGAAGCCAAAGGCCAAAGAAGATGCCATTGAGGAGATCTGTTAGGGTTTAGGAGTTTAGGGTTTAGGGTTTAGGGTTTAGGATTTAGGGTTCAGGGTTTAGGGTTTAGGGTTGAGGAGATCTGCGATGCATTGAGGTTATGGTAGCTTCGAACCTTATACATATTGGGGTCACATTGAGGTACTATATCGGTTATATTGGGGTAATATTCGGGTTATATTGCAGTGAGTTTATGGTTCAGGGTTTAGGGTCGGCAAGCTTTGAACCTTATACCCTAAGTCTTGCAACAAGGCAAAGTACCACGACCTCACGCGAGCCCACCCTTTTGGCGGCCTGCTTTGAAAGTAATAGGGCTTGGGATTTAGGAGTTCGGGTCTACATTACTCAAGGCACCGTATAGGCGGTGTTACAAAGTAACCCAAATCCCTAGTCTCTAGCGTTTCCAAGGAAGTGGGTTGGCAACCTCTGCCCCTTTAGGTGTTGATTTGAGGCTTTTGGGATTCATGTATCTCAGAGGGTCCAAGTACCCAGTGAGTAGGTCCCTTTCGAGGTATGCAGTATGCATGTACATCGAGGGGTATACGGGGATACGTAAGCGTATATAGGGTTTAGGGTTTAGGGTACAAGTGCCCAGTAGTTAGGTACTTTGTTTGTTAGGTACTTTGTTTGTGGGTAGTAGTAATGACTCAGGTTTTTCGTAAGTATATGGTCACTAGTGACTTGGACCCTTACTCTAATCTGATTGTATTTTGGAATCCAAGCTTTTGCGCCCCGGAACTTTGCCGTAGGGTGAGGGATGTGGGGTCCCTGGCTTTGGGTTAAGCGCAGCCAAGGGGAATACCCAAATCCCGAGGTCCTGAACAGATTCCTCTTACAAGCCCTCAGTTCTTTCAGTTGGCATTACTTTGAGACACCCATATGATGTACTTAACCCTAAACCCTGTGATCTTCATCTGACCCTGGATCAACCCGTCGGGTCAATGTACCCTATATCTAGGTCTCTTTACAGGGATATGTTAGGGGGATGTTGTGGGTTTGGGGGTTTATGGTGTAGGGCTTAGGATATTGAAGCGGGTTTGTGGGGATAGACAGGATTTAGGGCCCAAGAACCCAAGAATTCATCACCTCGGCTTTGTGTAGCGGTACTTGTATTTTGGGGTTCTCTGGAAGTTATGACGATCTGTTATTTGGACCCTAGGGACCCTAAACCCTAAACGGCTGGGTGCTGAAGGAAGTTTCTCAAATTCATGATGTCCCTAGCTTGGAGGATCAGGGCAACTTGGCAAGTACAATCAGAAAGCCCAATAAGCCATGTAATTTAAGGTTTAGGATTTAGGGTTTAGGGCTTATGGTTTAGGGTTTCCAGATATGATATAGAACTCTGAATATTGCAATCCTCAGTATAGATACCCCCAAGAAGGTACCCCTAATTATTGGGACTCGAATGAACATAATGTTGGTACCTCCCTAAGTCCCACAAAAAAGTATTTGCTCCATTGATAACGAGTTTTTTTGGGACCCGCATCGTAGCAGTCTCAGGGAGCCCATGTACCTGAATCAAAGAGATTGCCTCCAATCATACCAAGGATCCCAGCATCGCGTTTGGTACATCCGTCAATTAAGGTACATATGCAGAGTGGGTCACGTTTATCACCCGTAGGAAGCGAATAACCCGTTTATGACCCTAGGGGTTCCAACTACTAAGCCGTAGGCATTTGGGGTAGCAATCCCTATGGTGACCTGCAGACCCCCTTTCACCATTCGATACGTAGCAAGATGTAAGAACAGCATGAAGCCACAGATCCGCAACCTAAAGCCTGAAGCCTTAAACCTTGAACTCTAACCCTTATGAGCTCCAAAAGAAAGAAAGAAAACCTTCTGAATTCTAAGCCCTGTACACCTCAGGGTCCAAGTACCGAATAATCATATACGTACCCAAAACTTGTACTGTAATTACTATTACCCTAGACCCAAGTACCCAAATATGCAGTACATGGACCCTTATAGGGTACCCCGTAGAAGACAATCTCCTCAAACATTTGTAGACTATAACCCTTATGTACCCCCTTTAAAGGGACCTAGGGTTTCCATTTTCTTTTCCATTATTCCCAATACAACCCCAAGGCAATAACAACATGACTTCCCCAGAGGCAAATAATCAGACAGAGCCACGGTTTAAGGGTTTAGGGTTTAGGGTAACTATAGGGTATATAGAACCCATTTCCCATTATTTAGGTACATAGGGAGAGCCAGGAGCTGCTCCTGCAGCTGTTGCAATCTACGTCAATTGACGACAAGATCACGGCCCCGTGCACCACACAGAGACATAGGAATGCCAAGGGCAGCAAGGACCAGTCAGGGAGTCCAGGGTTTAGGGTTTAGGGTTTGGGTGGTTTGAGCATGAGATGGGGGGGGGTCTTAGTGATTCGGGCATTCTCCTAGGCTGCGAATTGAAATTGGCTGCATGGTTTCAGCAGATAGTAGTTTCCCAAAATAGGGGACCCCAATGTAGACACCAATATATTATAGTCCTTATTATAGGGACCCCCCCCATAAGGTACCCCTAATTTTGGGAAACCCCCATATCCCTAGCGCCAGAAGCCTGGTATTCCAGGCATGTCAAATTTGTCCAGCAATGTATGTGAGTCACGCGGCTGCAAGCGATACAGTGTTCCGGGGTTGAGTATGCCGGCTCCTTTTGCTATGGTACTCGTGTGGGGGGGACTTCCGAAACACGGATATGATCATGTTAGTCACTCTCTCATTTCAATTGTGGGGCAAGTATACGGGGTGTAATACCCCATTTTGGGACCCTTAACCCTACATGTCGCGAAGACTTCCTGCAACGTCAGACCATACGCCCGTGAAACTGTCCTTAATGGGGTAGGGACCAGAACAACTTGGATTACCCTTTCTGGTAGCTGTTGCTGCAGGGGGGATGTCCCAATCTAGACTACAATTTCTGAGTCCCTTTGTGGAAAGTCTCGAGCTAACCCCAATATACTTAAGTTTCCATGTTCTTTTCCATTACCCCTATACAACCCCTACATATTCCCTTCTGCCCTACTACAACCTCAAGATTTAGCCCTTTATAATGTAGTAGCTCTACATTTCTGAGTCTCTTTGTGCAAAGGACTCCCCGACGACCTCGAGCATGGCTGAACATGCCCGAGAAGTGGGCAATAAATATTTCAAGGTGAGTCTGGGCATGGGGGGGCTTTGGGGTTTAGGTTTGGGTTACAGGGTTCAGGATTTAGGGTTCAGGGTTTAGGGCTCAGGGTTTAGGGTTGGGGATTGGGGTTCAGGGGTTTGGGGTTTAGTGCTCAGGGTTCAGGATTTAGGGTTCAGGGTTTAGTAATTTAGGGTTTGGAGGTTGCAGCGGCAGATTGGCAAAGCTCTTCTACTAGGAGTTGTGTGTAGTCGAAGAAAAGGTGGCACAACCTGAAATGGTGGGTTCGGTGAGGCTCAGGTAAACCTAACACACTCAAGATAGTTTGACAATGCCAACTTGTACACGAACAAAGATGCCACAATTTTTCCGATGCTCCATATTCAAGCCAACATTCGCTTATTCCCTACTAACCACTCGAAAGATAAAGTTTCCGTATTGGTTTCCCAAGCAATCTATTTACCAATTTCGCTAATCGCTCAAACAGCCGAGCAAGTTTACAATTCTACGTTAAAACCCGTGTACAAGCCTCTCAGGCAACCTACTGCGCGAGTTGAAGTGCTAAGTTCCAAGATGCGCCGCTTCATCGTTCAGACATTCGGGGCTTACACATGCACACTAAGGTCACTGCTCCAGCACAACCTTTGAGAACACACAAGTGTTTTGCATCTTGGAAAGTATAGTCAACTTGACGTAGACGAGGGGAGCATGGTGATTATGTTTTTCTCAAAGACCTGAGACATCTTCTCAAAGGATGTAACCCTCCGACGCTGATCTCCTGAACCTGTCAGGATCAGCAGTTTGCTGCCGCTGTGCATTGTTACGAGGCAAGGCTGTCAATCCGTAGAGCAAGAGGGCTTAAGTGATCCCCCCCTCTGATACCCACCAGACGGGATACCGGTGATAACATTCTGGACTCGCGGATAGGGCTTAGACAGCCGGTACACTCCGCCAAAGAAACATGTAGGGCGTTTGTAGAGCACTATCCACTTTCATAGTGCCCTTTCGGGTGCTCTGTTGTTTGGCGCAGTGTAATCTTTTATCAGGCCATGTCAGAGTTGTCTTGAGTTAAATGCCTCACACCGATTTCTTTTGGACTATACGGGGATTTGGCAGACGTGTGTGGGGCTATATGGAGAGGTCACGTGCGCACGGGCTGTCCTCAGCAACAACTATACCTAACTTGCTTACCAGACAGCGTTGACCAGCCCCACACACATTCCTGGCCTGCGAACTGGAATGGCTTAGCGACCTCAAAGTCGCTCATTCCAAAGTGGGAGTTAAACAAATCCGGGTCCCTTCATAACATATTGGGGCGTACGCGGGGATCCCCCATGTGTGGGAGTCTCCAAGATATTACGCTGCATATGGGGTTTCCCTGAATTTATCATTCTTGGGGTCGCTATAGTGAGGTTCCTATTCCAATATGGGTCCCTTTGTACATGTCCCCCATTTTCGGTACAGTAATTTAGGCCGAGTCCCGTATGCTTTCAGCAGACCGACCCCTCAAAGTAACAAGGCTCCATTTACGGCCTCAGTACTATACTCCTTTGGGCTACACGGTTTAGGGCTCAGGGCTTAGGGTTTAGGGTTTGTTTAGGGTTTAGGGCAAAGACTGTGAGTTTGAACCAGTCTGCCGACCCCACTACATTACCAACCCCAGCACTCCCAAACACACACACTTCCTGCCCCAAACCCTGGCCTTAAACCCTTAAAGCTTCTTGGCCACATTTTTTGGCGAGCGAGTAGATCCTAGGCCTACGTCGGGGTTCCTGTGTAATTTGGGTCTTTTTGGGGTATTCCCTTATAGGGACCAAAGACCACTGAGATTGTAGTATTTCGACCCTAAAACCCTATTATTTGGGTCCTTGGACCTTTAGGGATTGGTTCCCTTGCGCAACTGCAGGAATCATCTTTTGTGAATCTGGGTTGCTGTTAGTTCAGGAACTCAAGTTAAGTTTCTAAGATAAGGAAGAACTAATAGTTGCTATATACCTATGTTTTTGTAACCGGAACTAGTTGTTTAACAGCAATGCAGCAACCCAGCAATGCTAGCACCGACTAAGAGAACCCGCGCAGGTAGCTTCTTTGCTTTGTCCATGCGGTGCTGCATGTCGGAGCCCCGCACAGCTGCCTTCAGGGTTTAGTGTTCTTAGGGGTTATAGGGTTTAGGGTTCTAGGGTTTCTCCAACCCAAAACCCTAAGTGGGTTTGAGGCTTCAGGTTTCCTCGAGGGGATCCGAGGGACGACCCTAAATCCTAGGCTTCCCCAACTGATCGGCCAAGGACACTTAAGACGGTCAAGCGCTTATGGTGATGGTTTTAGGGTTTAGGGCTTACTGTCTGAGTAAGTGCTCTTCAAACATCTCTCTGGGCATGTATATACACACATATATATATATATGTGTATATATATATAACATTTCTCTATCGAGATCTTTCATTGTTGTTGCGGGAGCCCGACTGATTGGGGTCTCCGCAGTCAAGACACTACGACCATACTTAGGCCTGCAGAAAGTTTCCTACGCCATTGTTGGACGTAAGTGTTTCACTTTAATCAAATGTATGATTTTCCTGACCTGTGACGAACCGACTCTGATTCCATTTGAAGAAACGGCAAAGAGTCAGAGATGGTATTGATGCAAGTCACGAATCGGGATTTCTCCCTCAGATGTCTAGATGTTCCTGTCGCTCAGGCGGCCAAACCTGGAGTCTTATCCAAATGCCATGTGAAGCGCTCATTCTGCAATTGCAACATGTGTGTTCACGTTGCATGTTGACGTGCCAGAAAAGCTACCATAGCTACCTCCCGACAGTCATCTTGAAGTACATTGAATCCTGATCCTCACCCACAAAAACTCAACCCTGAAGTGCTTATTGCCATAGACCCTAAGCCCTGAGCATTTGTAAGACGGGGCCTGAAACCCCAAACCCTAAACCCCGTCATCCTGAAATCCTTGATCCTCAAAAAGGGTTTAGGGTTTAGGATTCACGGCATCGGGTTCAGGGTTTGACCCTTAAATTCTGAAACTCGCAACCCAGCCTACATCTTTTTCCTCCAATTGCCTTCCTTGAAACCCGAAGACCCTAAACCCCAAACCCTAAGCCCCAAGCCCTCTGAGGTCAGACAGAGCAGCTTGCAAGCTATCACTGCCAGGATCTCAGGTTCTTTTTGGCTGAACCGAGAAGGGGACCTATCTTTACCCGAAATGAACCATCGGTTCCCTTATTCACGGCTAACTAACCCTACACCCTGAATGATGTAAAACAAGCTTTTGAAGCTTTAAACCCTAAACCCTGTACCCTAAACCCTAAAACCCTAAACCCCTAAAACCCTAAACCCCAAACCCAGTTTTTGAAGCTTTTGCCTCTGAAAGGCAACTGTGCATTGGCCTGTCTTCATCTCCAAAGGCTGCATGTTTGGGGTTTTAGGGTTCTGAGGTTGGGGGGTTTGGGGTTTTGGGGTTTGGGGTTTTAGGGCTCTGGGTTCTGGGTTTGGGGTTTAGGGCTTAGGGTTTAGGGTTATGGGTCTGGGGTTTTGGGGTTCAGGGTTTGGCGTTTAGGTTTTAGGGTTTGGGGTTTTGGGGTTCAGGATTTGGGGTTCTGGGGTTAGGGGTGCAGGGTTTAGGGTTTGGGGTTTGTGGTTTGGGGTTTAGGGTTTTGGGTTCCGGGTTTTGGGGTTTGGGGTTTGGGGTTTACGGTTTGAGGTTTAGGGTTCAGGGTTTAGAGTGTAGGGTGCTCGGTGGGGAATGGGCAAATGTTTGCAGGAACCATTCCAGGGGGATTATACGGGGATAACAATTGGGATCCAATCCTTCATTCCTTACAGGGCGCCAGGTGAGCTACTGTCAATGTTGGGGCTACCAAGGACCATTGTGGGTGGACATAGGTGTCCCTTTGATCTTTTGGCTGTGTCCCTAAGCCCCAAGCCTTTTGTCCCAAATGTATTCCTTAAGACGAGTTCATGTAGCTTAATCTTATGGGAAATCTTGTCTTTAGCTCAGGTAGTCTTAGGGTTTAGGGTTTAGGGTGAGACCACTTGGGGCCTCAGGGTATTCAGGGTCCAGTGTTTCTCGTTCCATCGATTTAGGAGTTTGCCAAAGTCAGTGTTTATGGTTCTTACGTACCTCCAACACTGGAAGAGGCCCACTGATCTGAAAACCCAACATGTTCACCGCAATGGAGAAATTCCAGGATTACTTCTACACCCTAAGCCTAGGCCCTAAACCCTAAACCCCATGACAGTTACAAAAAGGACCAGTGGCTTCATAAGGGTATTCTTTATGGGCTTACCTTCCAAGAGGACTCAGTACGGCCCTCCGTGCATAGGGGTTAGGGTCTAGAGTGTAGGGTTGAGGGTTTAGAGTTTAGGGTTAGGATTTAGGGTTTAGAGTTTAGGGCTTAGGGTTCAGGGTTTGAGAATTTGAGGGGCCCATATACGTAGTCCTTCAAAGATTCCTTGAACGCCTGTGGGTTTATGGTTTACGCGTGTCAAGCTTCAGGAGAGACTAGCTGAAATTAACATGAGGCCACGAAAAGGACCTCAGAAAGACTAATGTCCTTTGAAAAGGGGCTCGTCGCATGGGGTTGCATGTTACCTTGGGGAAGTGTACAGGCCTCGGCGTGAGGATTTGGCCCCCTCCTAAATCCTAAGCTAAAGACCTTAAAACCTTAAGTACCCTCAGCACTCTGGACCCTAAGTCCATCTCGGACAACTTCACCGCCATTACATTCCCCAAATATCCCCAAATGACCTGCCTTTCCTGATAGGACATTTAGGGAGTACAAGCGGATTATGGGGGAAGGGGGGGGGGGGTAAGGATGATGCATGCGTGATCTTGAGACATTCCAAGGGCAGACAGTTTGGCGAAAACCCACCCAAATTTTTGATACCTCAGAGACTGCATGACTCATACCCTGGAATTAACATATCTTGTATATGTGCTGAGGTCATGCGGGCTTCTTTGCATCAACAGCAGCAGCCTGCCCTGAAAAGGAAGCGCAGCATTCAAAGCAACACTTGGGATGGAGATGCAGAAGCTTGCTGAGAAACTGAAGGCCTCCAATGCATGCAAGCCGAGTAATTGATCAACTCTCTAACTCTTTTGTAATATTCACAGAATTCCCAGAGAGCATAACCCTTCCAACCCCAATGGAATCTTTAACTCAATATCTTGAAAATCCACAAAAGAGAACCGTAAACCCTAAACCCTAAACCCTTGAGCAATGTCCGTTCAGGATGCCCCCTAGGGACTCCATAGATGGGATCCCCAGATCAGGATCAAAGGGGGCCTCAGGCAGCCTGATGGACGTTTAAGGAAATCCCGGATAAGCCCTGGAATGGGCGGTTTGAGGTTTAGGGCTTAGGGTTTCAAGTTCAAGGCTTCCTCAAAGCAGGTATGGAGACGCCATCAGTGAATGCCGCTCTGCGCTTGTGCTGATGCCATCTATGCCCTGGCCTCAGAGAGATTGTTTAGGGTTTGGGTCACTCTCGCCCTTACCATAACTATCCTGAAAGTGTTCTGATTAAGGGGCTATTGTAACTCCTGTTACCCATTGTCACAACTGTTACTGTAATGGGGAATTTCCCCATGTATAGGGTTTAGGCTTCAGACCCGGAACCCTAAAGCCTAAACCCTCTTGGCTATTGATTAGGCTGCAGGCGGAGTCTTGACTGTAGCTCATGCAGATGCTGCCGTTTCTGCGCTTGCGCATAACACCCACACTTTTAGGTGTTCAAGTTATAGGCATCTGTGTTAAAATTCACTGAGGTAGCAAGTGTTCATACAGGAACCTTACCTTATCTTGGGGTTTGTACAGGGGTTATACATTGGTTTATGCCCTAAGGCTTCGACAACCCAATGTTGGTAATATCTATAGACTATGGGGCCAAATCAAGATTATGCTTGTAGACTTAAGTCTTACGATTGATGCTAAAAATCCTGCATGACCTTACTATACTTTAGGACTGCAATTCCCGAAGAATTAGGGTCATGCAGGATCTTTAGTATCCACCGAAATGCTTCTACACCCCACAACTTGGAAGGCCACATAAAGCCCGAGCACCTAGCCTCCTTCCTTCAAATCGGGCTAAACAGGGTCCAAGTTCCCAACAAGTAGGTCCCCTTCAAAGGGATATATAGGGGTATATAGGGATACGTAGGGTTTAGGGTTCAGGGTCCAAGTACCCAATGATTAGATACTTGGGCTTTGGGTACTGGTAGTTGTTGTACAAGTTCTGGACAGGCTATATACGTCTGCTCTACGTTGGCAAGGATCCAATACGCCCATACCCTTAGCTGCCCAAACCACTGGCATGCAGGCTTCCAATCGAAAAGTACGTACCCCATAACTAGGTACTTAGGCCTTGGGTGATAGCAATGGTAGTACAGGTTTTGGGGAAGTATATGGCTACTAGGCACTTGGACCCTCAGTGTAAACGCACAAGTGCTCAGAGCCACCACTTCGGCGTTTACGGTTTAGCATCTGAGGCCGCGTTGTCCTTCCTGACCCTGAAAGAAGTTTGCTCGAAGTGGCTTATCCCGTTCAATCAACTCTGTCTGGGTTTCAGGCAGCTGACCGTGAAGGCGCTGCATAGGCCGGTCACCTTGTCCGGGGGCCTGCGTTAGGGTCGCGATGTTGCAATCTTACGCAGGAGACTTTTGCGGCTTCAAGTTCAGTATCGTGGGGTGAAGGGTATATGCTTTACTGCCCTGTCTTTCAACAAACCACACTAAAGTAATTAGCATTCTGAGACCCCAGACGCTCAGGCTCCCGTGCTTCCCAAGTGTTTCTGGTCGAAGGAGTTTCCCCCTTTGGGTTTCAGGGACTGCACGAACGGTTGATGCTAAAAATCCCATGGACCTAAGTTCCCCATCCAAGTACCCGGGGGAGTCAGGGTTGTGTGCAACACTGAGGTCGTGTGCGATTTTACTTGGCCCAAAGGGTCCAAGGACCTAAATAATAGGGTTCTCGGGTCCAAATACCATTAATATTAACACCCTATTTTTTGGGGTCCTTGGAGCCTTAGGGTGGAGGTCCATGGCCAGTTATAACCACACGTTACAGGAATTCAGGAGTTTAGGAGCACAGATTTTGTTGTTTTGGGTTTAGGGCCGTTTAGGGTTTAGTGTTTGGGACGTTTTGTTTTGGGTTGCTGTACCCAAGGACCTCCAACAAGTATCAACAGGGACCACAGGAAAGATTTTTGGCTTTTGGTTGCCTGGTCTTTCCAGACATTTTTCCTGAAAGTGTACACCTTGGCTCTAGATCCTCAGCCCGAAAGCATCAACACCTTGTTAGAATCCAACTACAGAAGAATGGCTGGCCTGAAGAAGGAAGGCCCAAACCTTCAGACTTCTACTTTGCATCATTTGCCTAACATCAGCTTAGGTGTTTTGCTTGTTGAAGCCAGCCTTTTGGACAGCTTAGCCTTAAGGGCCCAAGGACCCAAATAATAGGGCTTGAAGTCCCAATTACCATTAATATTCTAGTCTTTGGGCCCTAGAACCCTATTAGATATTTGGGTCCTTGGACCCAAATATTGACGAAAGATGGGAGGGTCCCAGGGCAGCTAGAGCCTATAGTCCCCCTTAAGTAGATAGAATATGGCTTTGTGTATTAGTTAATAAGATCCCCATATACCCTATATTCTATCTACTTCAGGGGGACTATATATCGATGCTTATCATTCTGCAGGCCTGGTTGCAGAGTATGCCATCAAGTTAAGTCCTAGTTACCTAATTAGTAGGCTATTGGGCTATGTAATTGTAGGGTATATAGAACTCAGTTCCCATTATTTTGGTTACCGGGAGCCCTAGGGAAAGTTACGCTAACCGTATGCACTGGAAATAGCCTATGCCTGGCGAATCTGAAGGACCACGCCTTACACCAAAAGCTTTCAATACTGAAGCCAAGTCTTACATAACCAGGCTTGACAGCAACTATTTGTTCGCAAATACCGGCAAGGCTTTGGACATACTTGAGCCCCAGGTAACACAGTTTGCACCCGGGCTTCTTGGCACCTAGACGCACCTAACTACTGCAATCTGCTTGGAAATCCACGGGAGATGAAAACCCAAGAGTATCTAGTGTAAAGAAATTTAGGAGACCCTAAACCTAAGCCCCCTAAGTACAATTACTGATAGGTAACTAGCCTTTGTAAGTTGGCGGTACGACAGACGGACTCGTCTGAGCTCAAAGCCAACACTCAAGGCTGAAGTACCTAAGGTTTAGGGCTTAGGGTTTAGGGTTTAGGGTCAGGGTTTAGGGCTTAGGGTTCAGGGTTTAGGGCTTAGGGTTAGGCTTTAGGGTTTAGCGTTTAGGGTTAAAGTCTTTGCCATCAGTACCACAGCTAAAACATGGCCCGTACCGGGCTATTGAGTAACTAAAGCTTCTCCTGGGCAAGCACAGTTCCGTGCAGGTTGGCAGCTGCGCACATCTACCTTCAAAATTTCTGGGAGGCTTCCGCAGATCTCTCTTGGCTCACGCCCTATCCCCTAAAATCCCAAAGCCTAACGTGCTTATGTCTGTCTAGGGCTCCCTGGTGGTTAGTAGGGGGAATGGGCTATAGAGAGAGCCAGCTTATAAAGAGATTCATGAGAAATACTGCGTGGTAGTTTCCATAGATAGCAGAACTCCGAATATAGACCCCAAAGCTCTATAGTCCTTGTTATGGGATCCTGAGAAATGTACGTCAAAAATAGAGCAACCCCGATATATAAGTTATAAGAGTCAACCCCGTCAGAAAGATGTCCTAGAAAACACTGTTTTTTGTTGCTTGTCTGTTGGCATGTTTGCACATAGAGTGTACTGTGTCGCGTGTGTCCGTCGCTCAGATCATCCGTGGAACAAGGCCTGGTGTGCTCGTTGTTTTTGTACTAGGTCGTATGTTATTTCGCTCTTCGTTTTTACGCGTGATGGAGCTTCCTTGATCGTGAGCCTTGCATCCGAAATGCCCAGATCCTCTGAAAATCCTTGGGTCATTCGCCTCACAGAAAATGTCCTTAAAGATTATTTAGTAAGGGGCTTTTCTAACTCCGATTTCATCTTGTTGTAATTGTTCCTGTAAGGGGAGCTGACCAATAATTCCATGTTCAGTGCAGCCCGTAAAGATCTTGACCCCGCTACCCTAAAAGCCGTTGTAAACATCGTTTGATAACCAGGCATCACACATTAACGTGGGGGTCAATGAGGTTACAGCGATGAGGTTACAATAATTTGCTCTTTGTCCGAATCACACCGCGTTTGAAACAACTGAACATTGTTTGAGGAAGTCTTTGTAGGCGCGCCTGCTATTTGCTGCTTCAAAACTCCAAGCATCGTATGCGTATGTGACAATTTCAATATACAAATATACAACATTGACCCCCAATGACTTACCTGCATATGTTGGACGTGTATACTGCAATGAACACTGAAACGTGTGGCTGTATCCGACTTCATTCTTTTTTAGGTCTGTTCATATGGAACCGGCTCCAGGCATCCATTTCCATTGGAATCACGGAGTTTCCAGAAATAGGGAGAACTAGTAGTGCCCTTTATACAGGGATTTGAAGGAAGCCCGAAAGCTTTGGACTGCCCATATAGGTGCTTGATATATGTCACAAGCATGAAATGACATGGGAAGCAGCACCAACCAAGCCACCACCAAAACACCATGGTCCAAATGGTGAGGGGGGGGAGCTATAGGCACTATAGTCTAAACTCCTCAAAGGGGCTTAATTAGGGCATTATATAGGGGAGTATTATAGGGCTTATCAGGGGAGACACGAGGCGTGCAGACTATAGCTCACTTGGATTTGGTGGGAGTTGCCTACAGGTGAAATGAGGTTCGGATAGTTTGCGTGAAAAAGCATGGGAAGGGATGGATCTGTCTAAAAACCCAAGCCTTTTCCTCCCTTTTGTGTTTTGCTGAATACGTCTTTCGTCCTTTGAGAAGATAATGCTACCAACAGATTACTCGTTTCTACTGTTGATATGTAAAACCCTGCATGACCTTCTCATACTATAGCACCATAATTCCCGTGGTATCAGGTAGGAATGGTCATGTAGCATTTAAAGTATCCACCATATCTGTCGGGAAAGGGATGTTTGTTCAGAAAGCCGATCCCGTCATAGGTGCTTTCTTTAAAGCAAACTGGTCCGAGTACCTAATACGTAATCATATACTTGTCCAAACCCTGTACTATAAAAGGCCCACACATCCAGCTTTTCCCTCGCGCGCCGAAGAAAACGAAGTGCCCGCGCCGTGTTTTGTT
Source organism: Symbiodinium pilosum (assembly GCA_905231905.1). Taxonomy (NCBI): domain Eukaryota; class Dinophyceae; order Suessiales; family Symbiodiniaceae; genus Symbiodinium; species Symbiodinium pilosum. The sequence goes on from CAJNIZ010028213.1 coordinate 75,368, forward strand.
CTTTTTTGGTGTTTTTCTGTTTTACCGGTGGCTCCGCCTAAAACACTGCATCTCAGGCAAGTCACCAAAACAGCAGTCTCTTGTTAGGAGTCTAGTAGAAACACATGTGCGTTTATTCTTTGTAGGGCTTCAATATCATAATCGTGCTCATCATACAGAATCTCTATTCATTACCAAGACCCAGGTACCAAATTATTCGGTACTTGGACTTCAAAGGGACCATCATGGCGTAATAGTCCCATACAATGAAACTCCATCCTTTCAGCTTAAAGGCTTACGGTGCCTTACGGTGGTCATCTTTGTTTAAGCCATGCATACAATGCCTCGGTGGCGTAGGATTTGGGTTGCGCCAGTTATGTTCCTTGTTGGTACGTTGGTACCCCATACACTCAACCCTTTAAACCTTATCCCCTACATCTGCAGGGGCGGTTACCTAAACCGTAAGCGCTTTCAAACAGGCTGCACGCTGCTTGCAAAATTGCTTGGAGCTTGAGCCCGGCAACCAGCATGTCAGAGACTGAGCCATTAAGTGTAGGGTTTAGGGTTTAGGGGTGTAAAGGGTTAGTCTTTAGGGGCTTTGGATTCAGGGTTTGCAGTGTGGGACCCCCTTAGTTACATAATACTATACTTGTAAGTTCCATGCCTACAGTTCATAGGATATAGAGCCGTATGTATTCCTATCACACTCCAGGTGTACACCAACTTGTAATAAGAACTTGGGATCCCTACTCGTAGGCTTTTGTTGAAGTGAGTTTTGTGCCTGAAGCCTTGGGTCCCTCCTTTACTCCACGTGGTTTAGACCTTATTCGAGCTATAGTCTAAACTCCTGAAGGGGGGGTTACATAGTATAGGTGATGTTATGGGGGATACTAGGAGTTTAGACTATGGTTCATTTAGGGTTTAGGGTTTAGATAGGGAACCCGAGTAGTCCCCTTGTTCCCTTGTCATTTTGGGGTCTCCTCATCAAGGCTGAACAGTAGGAAAAAGGGTGCCCTAATAATAAGGGGTTTCTGAGGAATCTAGCTCAGTTGCAAGAGACGAAGGCAGCTTGAACTGTGCTGCATGAAGAGATTTGCCCAACGGTCCAAGTACCAAATAATTAGGTACTTGGGTTTGGTTAATAGTCATGATAGCACAGGTTTTGGGTAAGTAGATGACCATTCGACACATGGACCCTGAGCTTTGGAAGGACCATTACGAGCCCAGCCCGAACCC
>CAJNIZ010028224.1:293-21713 GCA_905231905.1 Symbiodinium pilosum
TATCATGATATACCCAAAGCCAAATCCTGTCTACTTAAGCTGGACTAGTTATACCCTGTCCCTGTAGCGCAGAGACCTGCTTTCGTCCGGACGTAGCTCGCCCGGTTGGTATCAAAGACCCTGCATGACCTAAGTATACTTGGTACACGGTACTCAGGCTCATGGAGGATACGACTACACACTAGCCGTAGCACAATGTTTTCACCCCAGAACTACAGACCCCAGATACATGTAGTTGTCCGTACAGCTTCATGATTACTTTCAAGGCAGGCTTTCACCAGAACCATGTGTGTTCAGCATAGTGAGTCCGACCCGTACTGGCGACGATAAGCTGTGAGATTTTGGATGCTTTGTCAATGTCTTTAGGGAGTTTCAGAGTGATAAGGTTTCAGTCCGTGCTTTCCCTGCTTTAGACTCATTAGACATCGCGTGAGTTTGTCAGGCATCGCATCCTCCGTTTTTGTACGTGAACAGGTAGAGTTCTGATTCTGGCTGCTGCGCATGCAGTCCCTTTAAAAGCACGCAAGCAGGCAATCTGTGGCCTAGAGATAGTACGAAGTTGGTTCAAAGGTGAAGGCAGTGGTGTTGACCTTTTTTTGGGGGGGGGGGGAGNNGGAGGGGGGGGGGGTTGCAAGGGTTGCGAGTTCAAAATCGGGAGGACGAAAAGGGATGGAGCCAACCAGATCCCATGTCCCGTAGTATCATTTCTCTGGAAATTATGTTAGGTGTTCTGTTGTTTTGTTTGCAGAACGCGTAACAATGAGTAAGCTACAGCCCAAGAAGCTTTCAAAACAATGGTCCCTGGGTCTTTGAAAAGGGACCCGTGTAAAACGACAACTGCAGATAGTCCTCATAGCCTTCAGCTGACTCCCTGCGAACCCTGCACACCTTTCAACCCTCCAAACCAGCAAACCAGTCACTTTCAGACCCTTACCGCAAACCGTTGAACCTCCAAATTTGGACTGCACACTCTTTCCCTTCAAGGAACCTCACAACCAGAGCCAGAATCCGAATCCAAAAAAAGCCACACCAAAACACCACACCGAGAGGTGGGCAAGTCAGCAGCGGGACTGTATGTATGATTGCAAGTATTCTATAGCTACACAATTCGTAGCTATGGTTGTCTTGTTCTGATTTTGCCTGGGTTGCAATAGCAGCGAATTTCCTCCTTGGAGCACTCTAACGGGGTTGAATACCGCAGTTTGCAGTCGACCTTGTGATGTTGTTTGAAGTGTTTTCCCTGCTGGGTCTGCCGTTTCCGATGAGGCGTGACACGTGAGTCTTCGGCTTGCCATCACCTGCACCGATGTACACAGAAAGTCTTCATGGATTCGCAGGAAATCGAACTAAGCCTGCAAGATGGACTTCCACCTTTGCCAGCCTGCGCCGGGCAAAGTTTTTATACCGACGTGGATCGCGGGCTCCGTGGAATCCACAAAATACTATATAGAGTTTAGGGTTTAGGGCTATACTATAATATATACCACAATACACCATCATCTGCTATAATAACCTACGAAACCCTGTAGTCCTCCGTCGCAGATAGAATATATAGCCTCTAGGCTCTGAGGCGTAGGTATCCTGCATGCCTCTTGCTTTTTCTCTCATCCCGCAGAGCACACTGCAAACAAACAAGAAATGCAAGCCTTCAACCTTCATTAAGCCTCAACGCCTTTAGTATCTTATAGTATATTATGGTAAATATTATCGTATATCCCTAAACCCTGAACCCTAAACCTCAAACCCTTATGGTACATTATGGTATAGTATATCTTCTTGCGCGAGGCAGGCCACCACGGCCAGCTCCGTTTCGTGCAGGCAGGGTCGGCGTCAAGGAGCTTGAGGGGGTAGATGGGTTTAGGGTTTAGGGTTTCGGGTTTAAGGTTTAGGGCTCATAGGGTTTAGGGTTTAAGGTTTAGGGTTTTCGCGTTTAGGGCTTAGGGTTTCGAGTTTAGGGCCTTTAGTGTTTAGGGCTTAGGGTTTAGGCTTTAGGTCCTCCAGCCGCCAAATGGTCCAATGTCTAGACTTATGTAGTATATACTTTTGGCCCAGACGGGTGAGTGCGTGGGCAGATACTTGAGCGTAAGTATCAACAATGTGTGATGTTCCCATTATCACCAGAAGAAGTTCAGGGACTTTTTTGTAGGGGTTTTGCCTATAGCTGATGCGCACAGATGTTTGACTGGAAGCGCAGTCGACTAGTCGCGTACATGCCAGGGCACTAGGTTTCAGGGCTAGGCTGTGAGGTCGAGGCTGTAGGACAAAGACTTACGGGGCTTCTATGTTCCCACTACAGAGAGAAGTCCTTGGCGGCCCGGCCGCAGCCAGTAGGAAATCGAGGATAGCTACTGGGAGCACCTAGCAGATATTGCCCAAGAAGTCCATAGTCAAGTTTCGACGGTAGGTAATGGCACAGAGCAGTTACATACCTCCTGCGAGGGCGCAGAAGTAGAAGGAAGCATGCTGCAGATGCTACGGTCTCGTTTCTTTGCTGACCACATATGCGACATTTGGATCTTTTTGGAGCGTCAGCGTCGGAAAGCAGCCATCTCTGAAACTTGTCCGTGAGCGCCAGGGCATGTCCATCACAGCTAGTGCACGTAACTTCAAAAAAAACCGCTCAGCCGTGAGGGTCGGAAACTGTTGACCCAAATATCTGAGGCAGGGCACAAGAATGATTGGATCAAGGTCAAGAGACTTTTCGCTTCATACAGTGGCACGGAAACCCAGATCTTCAACGCAGTGATGCAGATCGCGATCAAGTGTGGCCAGTGCACAGCAGGCGAGGCTGCGTATAGGAAGCTTTGCAATTTGAATGTCACCAAAACACGACCAACCTTTACAACTGCCTTAAAACTCTTTGCGGCGCTGGGTCAGCAGGACTCTGTCCTGCAAGTGTGGGCAGAGGCCCGGAATGCTTATGCTCTGGACGGGCCTCTGGCAACTGCACGTCTTGATGCTGCCGCGTCAACTGGGGATGTTGAAGCAGCTGCACGAATCTTGGATGAGATGCAGCGCTCAGAAGTTGAGATCAATATTCTGCACATGACCTGCGCGATCCGCGCATGCTGGGAAGCTGACGGATGCCAGCATAATGCGGCCACGTACTTGTTCAATCACTTGCTACATCTTGGCCTCATGCCAGACATGGCAACGTTCACAGCCCTGGTTGGAGCCTACAGAGCCGCGCCCTTGGACTTAGTTCTCAAGACGCATGCCAAGATGAAAGGCATGAGTATAGCTCCAAATAGGGTGTTTGCTGAGGTCTACTTGACAGCAATTCTTGCCATGAAGAAGGTTGAGGCGGTGAATTTACGGACTGTCCAACAAATCAGCAATTACCTGAAAGACCGACCCCGAGAAAGGCTGGAGGCCTCAAGATCTGCACTGGCCGACGTCAAGTCCCAGGGCATTGTGCTTTCCCGCTTGAGCCAGACCCTAGATGAAAGTGTGGAGAACCTTCTTGGCACAGCCTAGCTCGCCACCCGAAAAACGATTTGCCTATGTGTACAGTTTTGTATGCAGAGTCGCCTGGTTGAATGCACACGTGTACAAATCAGCGCAAAGACGTGTTGTACGATGCAGCGATCTGCTCTGGCTTCGCTTCAATAGACGATTGCTGGCAGATGTACCAGCGCTACTGTCGAAAAACACGGTCACCAAGTACAGGCACGACAGACCCTCCAGAGTCCTTTGATGGAGTCCCAGCGCGTATCAACAGCAGCAGCAGCAGCAGCAGCAGCAGCAACATGAGCTATGGTCTAAACTCCTAGTATCCCCCTTCATGACCCCTATCCCTTCAAGGAGTTTACGCTATAGCCCACATGCTGCAGGGAACCAAGTTGGTCAGCCCGTGTAGGATCCGTGTTGTAACTAGGAGGACCTTGAGCAGCGCCCGCAACCCGAATTCCGAGCACAGACATCCTAAAAGCCTCCAGCCTGAATCCCAAGCTTCTTTGTTGAACAAACCTTTTGCCAGGGGATGTGAGAGGGCTTTAGACAACCTACTACACCAGTGATGAAAGCTTGCGAGTTCATAATGGCCTTCAGCATTTCAACCAGTCAGCAGGAACGAACCAGTACACACTGAAGCCTAGCCCACTGCCCACGATATCCGCATGATAAATCCATAGCTTAAGAGTGTCCGTGCTGTAAACCTTGAACCTTCAAATTGCAACAACTCTCTATCTGACAGCTTAAATCAACAGCCACAACAATTCTCATTTCCCTGGAATACGTACTGAACTACCCCCTTTGCAATTGGCAACAGTTATCAGCTCAAAGCAGCCCTTCAGTTCCCGTCCCATTTTCTGCAGGCCAATTCGATATCCGCACCCCCAGGGCAGATACTTCTTCAAAAGGCTGGGCCAAGCAAGTAGGGCAGTTCACCGATTCAGGGCATAGGACACCTTCCCCAAACTTGAGGGATTCTGGGGGCATGGGAGCAGGCAGGACATCATCCACGGATTCTTTGTTCCTGTCTCCAAATGGGTTGTTCTCAACTTCATGGGCCCCTTTAGGTTACGGATTATATTCCGGCACGTACAAAAAGGGAACTGTATTTGGGGAACTGCCTGAATTCCAGATTCTCTCGCTGAAGCCCTAGGGAAGGTTGCAGAGCAACTGAGAGAACTACAAAGCGTGCGCCCAGGAAGTCGGGGTGCTTTATATATCGACCTCATCCTGAATTCTGGTGAGATCTGCACTTCATTCGCATATATTTCCGAAACCATGGGCTCAGCTACTCCCAAAATGGGAGTCGTGTTATGTAAGAGGTCAGGGTTGTGCTCCTTCAGCAGTTTTGGTGGAGAATAATCAGGAAAGGCACATTTGAGGCATGTTTGGAGGCTTTCACGGGATCTCATGCCGTCAAACTACTAGCGCGTGTGTGGGGGGGCAACCGGAGAGGGACACCGTATGACACACTAAGCCCAAAGCCCGAAACCCCAAATCCCAGACCCTAAACTCCAACCTTCAAACCCCAAGACTATGGAGCTTAAACCCCACGAAACCCTAGACTCGGAAGCCTCTAAACCCTGCACCTTTACCCTAAGCCCCAGAAGCCCAAGACATGTCCTGAGGGCGTTGTCCGTGCGTCTATGACGGCGCCTGCCGGGGCCAATGCCTAAGTATGCCAGGGCTTCGATTTTAAGAGTTCAGGGTGTAGGGGTCAGGGCCTAGGGGTCTAGGACTTGGGGTCCAAGGGTCTAGGGTTCACGGCAAGGGCTTATGGGCTCAGGAGGCCCGGGTTTAGGATTGTTTTGGAGGTCTTGTGTCCTGTGGGTTCAAGGTGAAGTGTTAAGGCTTTGGGGCTGGTTGCTGTGAAATGACGCCAGGCCTCAAGAACCCGTATGACCCTTGCAGAACTACCGACTCTAGGCTGACACACCCCGAAGCCTTATCGAAATTATGTAAGCGACTACCATCCCTAAACGCCTCTATATAAACCCCACGTCCTTGAATTGTTTGGTTTGCTGGGGCCAGGGCCGGCCAAGGCCCTCTTTTTTAAGTAATGCTGCGGGGGGAGTGGATACATATAGTGATTCCCCTGTAATGCCTCACAAGAGTAGCCATCTGGCTTAAGCACTGGCATCTTTGAAGGGTTTGCCTGGACGCTGAATTTGCGTTTTGCTGTAGGAAGTAATTCCAGTCATTGAAACTACCACCCCAAACTGGATTGTTTTTAAGGAACTTGATTTAAGTTACCATAATGGGTGTGTATATAGATATATAAATATGTGTAAAACAATAGGGTTTCCCCATTATAGTAACTTAAACTAAGTTTCTTAGCAGCAACCCAGCAAAGCAAGTATTGAAGGCAAGAACTCACCAAAGAGGTGTTATGACCCCAAAAGGGGCAAAGGAAAGTTGGTTCAGCAGAACATGAACTGGTTTTGCTCTGAGCTCATCCTGGGCTGTACCAAGTGCCGCTAAGAACGCATGCTCTCCACCTACTATGCAATACAGATTGTCTGCTAAAAGGTCTCATATAACTAAATGCCATGGACTCCCTCACTAAATTACTTCCAAAACTTTTATCCGAACGGGTTCCCTCAATGACTCCAGCCTGAAACTGGCTGCATACACCCTTATCTAACCCGGTTTGCTTTTCATTTTCCATGCTCTATTCCATATGATTCTCCATTATTGGGGGTGCTATCCCTAAACCCCAAACCTAAACCCTATGTATTTTCCGCTTGGTTGGCAGAGGGAACGGCTTGCTGATTATATTCCTTGATTCCCAGCTTGCAATACTTCACATATCAGTACACCTATACCCTACCCCTTTTTAGGATGTCTAACTTCATGTCTATGTCTGTTCTATATATAAAGCTGACTACCCTAAAAGAGGGCAGTGCATTGAGGTCTAGCCACTAACACAATCAGAACCTCAGTATAGCACTAGTAAAGCTGGTAGAGACTGCAATCAATCATGTCTGCTCTCTTTCAAAAACCTCCGAACCAACAAGCAATAAGGTCTCCGCTGTAAAAATGAACTACGTGCACTTGCAGATCTAGACAGGTCCAAGTAGCCGTTTTCCTTTAACTCCAAAACCTTAAACCCTTAGCCCTGAATAGTGGTTTCCATTTTCTTTTCCATTGTTCCTATACAACCCTAATATTTATCCCCATATTGACCCTATATTAGCTTATATTATCCCTATATAACCCTCATATAATCCCTGTATAACGTATATCTAACCCCCAAAATAACCTTAACTTATATCACCCTACTTGGAGGTTCATAGGACTTAGTAACTATTTATAACTGGGTCTATAAACCTGCTTATAATTGGGGGATTATAAGTAGGGTTATAAGCCCAGTTCTAAATAGTTACTAAGTCCCATGAACCCTAAACCCTAATCCCTGAACCCTAAACCCTAAACCCTACGTAATCCCTAAACTCTAAACCCTATAGTTACTAAGTCCCATGAACCTTCAAGTATATGATCCCAATATTAACGGTCCTGGAAGGCTCCTGGGCAGCTCAGCCCGTCGGAAAGCCAAGCAGAAACATGTGCTTTACGGCTAGGTAACTTAAGTTCGGGGTATTAGGGGGTTTAGGGTTTAGGGTTTAGGGTTTAGGGTAGGGATCCAAATAGCCCAATGTAGGTACCAATGTAGGTATTATTTGTGTACTTGGATCCCTAGGGTAATAGTAGTTATGGTGGGTTCTGGCTTCAGGGACCGGTTCACGTTTGGGACAGTGTGTGTGTGTGTGTGTGTGTGTGTGTGTGTGTGTTCAGAGAGCTCAGACTATTAGAGGCAGCAACTTGATGTATCGCACTTCTGCAAACTCTGTCATGCTGAGAAGCCGCCAGAAAGACCCACCAACCGAATTTAGCATAAGCCCCATGTGTTACATGCAGCAAATGTCAGAACTGGTTTGAACTTCACAGGCGCTGCCGAGGCTTCATACGATGAGAGGTTGGCTCTTCGCATTTTCCTACCCCTTTTTTCGTGTACCAGAACGGAGCCATGCTCAGGATGTACAAGAAGGGCAGGAATTCCACCATCCATGGTTCGAAGCACACTTGCCCTGTGAAGTGTTATGCAATTTTCTTCTTTATATCCACAGGGCGCTTAAAGTTTATCCAGCCCCCATTGGTAACTAGCATCCAAACTCCCAAAACCTTTGCCCCCTAGGCCGGAGACGCAACAAACTTAACGCAGCTAAATGGCTACACCGTATAACAGAAGCTAAGCAGCAAGCCTTGCAACCCTTGAAGCTCTAAACCCTACAACCCTTAAATTCTAAATCCTGCAACCCTCAGCCTACATATATATATATATGTGAGACTATCATCCTTACAATCTCCATTGAATCTTCATACGATCCCTTGAAACCTCAAGGCCTGCGCCGCCCCCAGCGATCGCGCCGCAGATGCCGGCAAACATGAAGATCCACAGACACCCGCTTCCAAGGCCAAACCTTGCAGTTGCAGGGTGTAGGATTGTTAAGGGTCAGGGTTTAGAGTTTAGGGTTTAGGGCTCAGGATCTAGGATCTAAGGGTTGGGTTTCAATGGTTTCGGATACTAGGGCTTAGGTTGTAAGATGTTACGTTCAGGGTGTTTTGGTTCACTATCAGGCTTTAGGGTGTAGGCGTTTAGGGCATCAAAAGCCTCGTTTGGGGGTTCCATGTCTAGTGGAAAGGGGCTAGTCAGAGGTCACGGTCCAGGGTTAAGTTAAGGATCCACGGAGACCTTACATCGTGGACCAAGCAAAAACACACAGACGGAACCCCAAACTCAAACCGGAAGATTCGAGGGTTGTAAGCCCTAAAGCCTGAACCCTAACCCTATACCCTAAGCCCTTAAGGTTGTCTGAAGTAACTTCCATACTCCTCCCATGCTTTCTCTCTACCTTGTAAGAGCCTTGCAGAGGATCTACAGGAAACCATCGGGCCCTGGAACTACACCATCCCAATCCTCTCCATTCTTAACGAGGTTTAGGAGTTTAGGGGTTTGTGGGTTTAGGGTTTAGGGCACTTTTAACCTTTGTTTTAGGGAGTCTCCACTCCCCACTGGGGACGATCGGGCCCGGTTCGGGTAGGGGGTAACCGCCTGGTAATTCCCCACCTACACATTGCCCATTTCCCTTAAGTTGGTAAGCGTTCCTCTCTAAGCTCTAAAATTCTTGAACCCTTGAAGCGAACTCTTAAGCCCCAAAGTCCCAATCCCCAAACCAAGAGTTCCATCATCTCCGTTAACAGCTTTCTTTGGATATTGCTCAACTCAAGAACAGCTGGATAGTATTTATATTCGAACATCGAGCACTTAATATTTCCCCTTGCATCGATATGTACCTACACCCTAAACCCTAAATCCTGAGTGGGGATGTCATTGGGCAGATGATTTGTACGAAGTTTCACTAGTTGATGTTTAGCATAGCATGTTGAAGTGTTTCAGGATTCTAGGGCAGTACCCAACTCATTCCCGTGAACTGCGTCTGGGCTGCAGGCAAGTTCCACCTCCGAGCTCTGAGCCGGGAGCTCGCCATCACGTGTACTTACACGAGCTATAGTCTAAACTCCTTGGAGGGGTTCTATAGGGGATTATGGGGGACTACAATAGGGGGGTATGAAAGGGGGATACTAGGAGTTTAGAACACAGCTTACATGGTTCAGCGGCTTAGGGCTTAGGATTTAGGGTTTAGGGTGCTTAAGGGGAAGCGGAAAACAGGCAGGTTGCCACATTATTTGAGTTTAGGATTCAGGGCTTAGGGTTTAGTGTTCCGGGTGTGCGTTTGTCTGGGTCTGGGTAGGAACACACTCAAGTTATAACCGGCTTCAAGCGCGCTTTTCTGTGGTAGTGTGAAGCAAAGCCTCTCCATGACCAGACTCTGTAGTCTGTAGTCCCCCTTAAGCAAATAGAATATGGCTTTGGGTCTACTGAAATAAGATCCCCATATACCCCGCATTCTATCTACTTAAGGGGGACTATACTGTATCCTAGTGTAGTCCCGAATAGTTGCTAACAGCTGGGGCGCATTAGTTTTCTAAACATGCATCCCTGGAAGACAATGTTTCGTTAGGGAGTCCTAGAGTCGGTGGGTAACACATGATGAAGATTCGTGGCATCAGGGGCAGCCATTCTTTTGCTTTCAGGGACATGTTGCTGTTTTGTATTCTTGCTTCATGTTGCAGTTTGCTCTACAAGTTCTGCCGCAAGATGGTAGATTCCATAAAGACGCGTGCCCCAATATAGACCCCAAAATAGCATGACCATTATTATGTGGACCCCAACATGGTACCCTTAATTTTGGGAAACTCCCATATTGGTGCTTGGCGTGTGAGTCCAGGCTTATTCAGCAAAGTCATTAGGCAGTTAGTGGCACACCTCAATCCCAAAAAGTGCTGAAGCTTGTTGGTTTCCATGCGAAAGGCCTCCGCCTCTGCACAGCTCGCCATCCTTGCCACGCCAGTGGCAACATGAGCTTGAGTTGGATCCACAGGCGGTTTTGGCGGGAGTTATGTAGGGATTTTCTTACGGTATATCCCAAGGGTCGGCGTACCCAAATTCGGTGGCTTCGGGTTCCAAGTACTATATTCTGAATTCTTTTGTAGACAGCTGTCTGAATGTTGTTCTACTTAGACTGTTTGGGCAAGGGGTCAGGGATGGGTCAGGGTGTGTTCAAGCCAATGAGGCCTCATATCCGGTTGCCAGCTTCACAGACATTTGCTTTGCTGTGTTATTGCTGCAGTCGATATCTCTTCGCATGTTGAAGATCGAGCTGTGGCCAGGCCAGACTTAAACTGACCCTGAAGCCACACAGTCTACCTGGGTGCCACAAACAGGTAAAACTACAGTCGTTTGACTCTTCATCCCCGTGTCGTGGATCATTACATGACCTACTCTTGGGGTCCAGGTATCGCTTGGGAACCCTAAGTCCAAGCTCCGACACAGGCGCCTGTTATCGGAGTTGGAGCCTTCGCACAAGTGTTGCGGGCAAAGGCAGACGAAGCTTTCATCTTGCCAGTTGATGGGGGTTTAGGATTTAGGGGTTAAGGGGTTTAGCGCAACTGGAAACTGAAATGGAAGATTGGGCGTAATGTGGGTATACAGGGCTTGGGTTTCATGGTCAACTTGCTGGTGTTTGTAGCAAATGAAGGAATGGAAAAGAGCTTGAAAACTACAATATTACTGGTGGGTCTATATAGGAACCATAATAGGGATCCAATCGTCCATTCCCGAAAATAAGCAGCACGTCATTGCAAATCGAGGGTTTGAAGGACAAGTAAGTGGCAACTTGAGATGCATCATTATCGTTTCCTGTTCTTTTTGTGAGGGTACCTGTTCATAAACATGTCAGGTTTTGAAAGCCCTAAACTCTAAACCTTAAACCTTGAACCCCAAAGGGGTAGTCAGGACGTTGCAGATGCGTTGCTTTTGGGGTTTCCCGCATTGTAAGTTCTCAAGTGACAGGTTTATGAGGATGCTGTTTTGAGCGCACGCATCGTGCTAGGATTCAGAAAGTCCAGGTCTGGAGGTGTCAGGAACGAACTGGACAACTTGACTTCTGCCCCGGTCCAACAGTGCTTGTACAAGCGAAAGTTTAAAACGAGTAGTTTAACAGTAATGTGCACCATGGCATATTGAATGCTATTTCTCACTTCCAGGTATTTGACCTGCAAATCCAGCCTTGGTGCAGTTTGAGGCCTCAATGCCTAACTTGATCACTACATAACCAAGCACTTTCCCAATCCCTATGCTAGAATCGCCACACATCTTAGTCAACCTTGCCCACCTGATAACACCAAGCGCCCACAGCTAGGTGATTTCATCCTGAGATGCTTTTGGAATAGCCCAGGGAAGCTGCGATAGCTGCCAGTACCTATATCTCAGTTTTAGTACCGCTGGGCTGACTATTACGAATGTCACACGTGCGGCGTTTAACAGTGTTATTGTTCCTTCTACTGTTCCTGTTACGGCCATTAGTACACATTATCACCACTACTGTTCTTATGAGCCGTAGTACTCTTATCCCTACGACTTCAGCTCTTACCATCAGTACCATGAGTAGCGCCCTAACTAAACCCTAAGCCCTAAACCCTAAACCCTAAACGGGGAGTAACCTGCAACAGGAGCGCTCCACCGGCCGAATTTGGGTCTGGGCCGCGGGTTCTTGGTTGGGCTATGTGGCCTAAGTAGGGTTTAGGGTTTAGGGTTTAGGGTTGTAGCTACACGGCTTAGGGTTTTAGGGTTTAAGGTTTTAAGGTGCATGGTTGGGCCGTGTAGCCTAAGTACCCCCGAAGTTCATGGTTGGCAGCTGAGAAATAAACATCATATTGGATGTTTTGGAAGCATGTTAAGTCATGTTTTCAAGGTTTTGGGGCCTCTAGTAGGAGTCCCTAAAATGAGGATTACCTATATGGGGGTATATGTTGGGACCTTCCATGTATGGAAACCGCCATGCTGGATGCTAGACTCCAGGCAGAGCTGCCTTCAGGCAGTAGCCTACGGCAGTGGAAGAAATATTGATTTGCCATGTTCCAAGTCATACAGTAGGAATAGAATCTGGCCAATTTAAAGCGACCTCGCCCGACCTTAGCCTAAATGGTGGTTTATTTAGGGAATCGTACCAAAATAACCTTCAATTGGGAACAGAAATTATTCTAAATTACCCGGGAATATTTCGGGCCTTCTAGTTCATGAACTCAGGTTTGTTAGGAAGTGGTTGCGTGTAAGGATAGCTCAAGGCATTCAGAGGCCTGTAACTGGGTTTAGGGTTTAGTCACTGTAGAGTCCTTATCCATATGGGTGGTTGTCAAGATTATGGCCCCTTTTTGGGTACCCTAAATATTAGGTGCCGTATTATAATAGGGACCCAAAAAGGGACCATAATTTTGACAACCACTCATATACTGCTTGGCAGAAGGCAGTTGTGCCACCACATTCCGTAGCGCATCGCCCTCCATGTTTGAAAGGCACCTGGCACGTTCACCCTGAGAAGTAAAAACCCTCTAAGGCCGACTTCATAACCCCGGGGCTCCCTATAGCTAAAGTCGTCTGGTAATTATTTAAAGTAGTCTGGTATGTTTCAGGGGCACAAATAGTATCCTACACAGATACTATGAGGCCCTTGGGGCTTAAGTATGTAGAAGTTGGGTGCTTGTGGCCCTGATGCAAAGTTCGCTCGATACCGGCATAATATACCATGTGAGAACACCTTGGAGAACAAGTATATGTAGGGGTTGCCCAAAATTAGGGGTACTTGTGTGGGGGTCCCCATAATAAGGATCATAGTATTTTTGAGTCTCTATGGGGGCCCCCTATTTTGGGAAACTACCCTAAACCCCAAACCCTAAACCCTAGTCAGAGTCCTGCAGCCGAGGCCGTTAAAGTGCTTAGCCGCCCTGCCTTCGCTTGTCGTGGAATCGAAGGGCAAATCTGTCTGGGGCTCAGACAGCTTGTGCCTTACCTGAGCTGTAGTCTAAACTCCTTAAAGGGGGTTATATACGGGATTATTATAGGGGTTACATTTGGAGATACCAGGAGTTTAGGGTTTAGGGTTTGGGGTCTAAACTCCTTAAAGGGGGTTATATACGGGATTATTACAGGGGTTAGATTTGGAGATACTAGGAGTTTAGGGTTTAGGGTTTGGGGTCTAAACTCCTTAAAGGGGGTTATATACGGGATTATTCTGGGGGTTATATTTGGAGATACTAGGAGCTTAGGGTTTAGGGTTTGGGGTCTAAACTCCTTAAAGGTGGTTATATAGGGGATTCTTATAGGGGTTTGAAATGGGGATGCGATGAGTTTAGACTATAGCTCACCTGACGGCATGTGCCAAGAATGAGAGGACAGTGTCCTCATTATGCAGAAACCAGGAAATTCACACCAAGTTTCGACACATCCAATAAAGCTCTTTTCTGAAGAAATCTTGCAGCTGAACGCGCGCGCAGGCAGAGTCTTCTTGGGGAGCTCATAGATCATGCTCGAGTAGAAGATTCAATACCTTGTGGCCAAGTAGTGTCTTGCTCCTCTGAAAGATTGAGGTGTTAGGCTCTGGAGGTAGGTTTCCGGGAAGTTGACTTAATGATTCTAAGCTAGGAATAAGGGAATGTATTGTATAGGAATGATATACGGAGTATTTTCCTTTATTCCCTACTAAGAATTTGTAAGTTGTGGGTTAGGGTGGTCCCAAGTTCCCACAGCTTTCCACAGCATGACTTGAGTGCATTGGCTCAGGTACGTGTGACGTTCTAGCTAGGGCGGTGTATGCGTAACAGCGAAAAGACACGGATCAAATGCATAAGGCATCGCACCGAGATGTCAGTACGGGGCACGTGACCTTTATCTCGAAATCATGTGGTCGAAGCCTCGAAGCCACTCTATTCTTAGCCTGAAGTCTTGAAATGAACCCCATTTCCAAGAGACTAGTCGTTTCAAGGACAGGCCACATTCATTGGGATAAGTGGCCCCCGCATCTAACCAACAGCCTTTTCCTTCCTGAAAATTGCAGAAGCCATCTCACGGCGCACTCCGTCCTGAAGCATAGTATATTAGGGGTTTATGTTAAGACTTTTGAGGGATAATGGAAAAGAGAATGGAAACTACTAGCTACTATAGTATATTGAGGACACCCCCTGACGCCCCGTCCATCCCAAGTCCCGAACCCTGATTCCTCAAACCTTGACCCCTTGAACCGTCCTGCAGTCTCAAATTGCGAAGAGGCCCTAAGCCCCACATCATTTTGCTCAAACTCGGAATAATGTAACAATGATGATAGCAGTAGCAGAACAAATAGTCATAATAGTATGAACAGTAAGAATGGAAATAGTAGCAAGCCTAGCAATACTAGTACCAATAGTGAGAATAGTGATATACTTCCCCAAAACCTGTATTTCAACTATTATTACCCAAATCCCAAGAACGCAAATATCAGGTACATGGACCTTCGGGGCTAGTAGTAACGGAGCGGAAATTGATGGAACCCTAAACCCTAAACCCTAGACCCTAAACCCTAAGCCCTAAACCCTAAACCCTAAACCCTAAACCCTAAGCCCTAAACCCTAAACCCTGAACCCTAAAGCCTAAGAAAGCTCCCAGGGAATGAGCTCTCCGCACTCCGCAGATGCGCTGAGGAGTGGGCGGAATGCTTCATGTGAGCCGTACGCTAAATTAAAGGGGATCATATGAGCTACAGTCTAGACTCCTTAAAGGAGGTTATATAAGGGATTATATAGGGGGCTACCATAGGGAATATTAAGGGGGATACTAGGAGTTTAGACTATGGCTCATATAGGGGATTAGGGTTCAAGGTTTAGGGTTAAGGGTTTGGGGTCTGCACTCCTTAAAGGGGGTTACATAGGGGATTCTGTAAGGGACTACTATTATGGGTATTTCCATAGACTCCATTGAGTTTTAGGATTTCACATAAAGCATAAAACTATAGGTCCTAAAACTGAAGGTCTTTTGGGTCTAAGCTAGGGTTTAGGACTTAGGCTCCGAAACATGGGGCTCTATAGGGGTACATATGGGGTTTGGGATTTCGGGTCCTAAAATGGGTGGCTTATGCGGATATACAGAGTTTAGGGATTGGGGTGGATCACGACAGCCCTGTAGATACATGCTTTCTGAGCAAGATTTCCCAATTCCTACCTGAAAAAACTGACATAGACTTGGGATAAACCAACTACCTGGCTTGAGCCTCTGTGATTCAGTCTCCGTCCTGTCATCATTGGCTATAGACCCTAGACGCGAGCAAAGAATGTGTTCGTGATTGGGGCTTACACCTATCCTGTCTTCATGCAAAGTAGCCTGTCACCCTTTTGCTTGGCCAGGACGTTCTAAACTCCTGTAGCAAAGACTGGGGTGTAGCGAACAAAGATGCCTTGTTCTGTCCCCCACCCCATGCAAACCTTAAACCCCAAACCCTAAACCATAAACGCCAAACCCGAAGCCCTAAACCCTAAACCCCAAACCCCAAACCTTGACCCGAGACCTTAAATCCACAACAGTCAAGCATGCCCGGAAGCTCCTGAGCCCACCTCAGCAACATGTCCCTCTGATTTATCTATGGTGAGGGCCTTAAATTCCAGAGCTTCGGCACCTGAACCCGAAAGCCATGTCTCTATTTGGGTCAGGGTGTATGTAGGGTTTAGGGTTTATAGGGTCCAATTGGCTCAAAGCAAATTTGAGTTTTAGACATGAACCCCCATCGTAGGAGAGTTTGCGTATCAGAGTCGTTCGACCCCTATGGGTATCAGGCTCTCCAGGTCAGACTTCGAGGAGAATTGCTCGAAACCCGAACCTCAATGCTAAAGGACCCCCATGGACGGGGGCGGCGCGTTGTGCAAATTGTGGATGCGGCCAGAAACTCAGGACTTCATACGTTGGCAGTGAAATTTTAAGTACATTACACCCCTGAACAAGGATCCTATATGAGGTTCTGGACGTGGCTGTCAGCGGGTGGGGGCAGTATCCAATTTTATTTGCTTCCCATAACAATAATTAAGGAGGAATGTTCCCCAGAAAACAAGACCGGAGTACTCCTTACAAGGGCAGGTTATCTCCCATGGCCCCACCCACATTTCTTAGCTGGAGCCCTTCCCCAAAGGGTCCTAGGTACCATATGGGGAATACTTACCGAAACCATAAGGGAAATTATTACTACAGAAACCATGCTTTGTACCATATTGGTACTTTGGACCCTTTGGGTTCAAGCTATCGTCATGCTACATGTAAGACAATCCTGCTTTCGAGCTCTTTGGTTCATTATTGATGTGGCCCCGTTAAAAGTAGTTTTCGTCCTTGATATAAAACAATCATCGTAACTGCAAACGTGAAGTAAACAGGCCTCCAGCTAGACCTTTCTATTCGTTGGAATGGTAGTCTCCCTAAACAGCGGACCCCAACGTAGACCCCAATACATGACGATCCTTCTTATACAGACCCCCACAAAAGGTATGGAGAACCCTAAACTTATCTACGCTTATAGATATCGTATATATCCCCTATAGACCCCTTCAAACCCTCAACCCTAAACCCTAAGCCCTACCCTTTACTTTTCTGGGGAAGCTCCCAATTATTGCTGGCTGCAGCAAGGCTCTAAGGTTGCACGATGCGAACAATGGGATTTACGGCTACCTTTACGCGGTTTAGAGTTGAAGGTTTAGAGTTTAGGGCTTAGGGTTATGTGACATGCGGCAAAATTTGTCCTGTGCCGGTTCAGACCCGTGTTGAAAGGGCTCGTTAACATGATCATGATACATATTGCGGAGTGGTACACAACCCCCCCTGGCCAATCCAAAGCCCAAACAAGGCTTGGGGAAACTCTAGAATAGCTGAGCTTCATTCAGGCCGTTTTATGCGGGGAGATCCTGTTGGAGCAGAGAGGAACACTCTACAAGATATAGGTTTTGAAATGAACAAAGAAGCATTGGCCGCAATAAGCCCTAAACCCTACTTGGAGGTTCAAGGTGACTTAGTAAGAAGGTTCATATTTTCTATAAGCCGTATAATGACCCCGGTTTTCCCGATTATTAACCTATTTCCTAAGTTCTTCAGCAATTAAATGTCCAGGGAGCTTGAAAAGGTTTGGGGTTCTGGGTTTAGGGTTTTGGGAAGTACTCAGGGGCCTTAATTCTCCTTGGATGTCATCACTTGGTTGCTTCTTAACCCCTACTGAAAGTTCAATTCTAGCTCGCTTAAGATGAAATGGACGAAGGGTATTATTAAGACCTGAAGTGCGGGACAGGAGGCATGAAGCAGAGTACGATTGGAACGGAATTTAAAAAATTAACCTCGTGCCTGGCTTCGAGTTTACTTGGGTAACATACGGAATTGCCTTTTGATTGCTATAATGAGGAAGCCCTGTTCTTCACTATATACTCATATCATGAGAACAAAGTTCAATCCTAGACCCTAAACCCTGACTTAATTTAAGTTCCTTAACAGCAACCCAGTTTAAGGCTTCGGCCTGAAGAAGGAATCATTCCCTTGCATTTTTCCACGGAAAAATACTTCGATGGCCAACGTGACTCAGTAAGTAGGTCAGGGTTGAGGATTTCCGAGCTTCCCCAGGTGGAGGAAAGCGGCATGGTCTACTTGAGGCTGGACACCAAGCTTGCGTTTTTTGATAAGGGGCATACTGAACATCTGTAAAAGAGACATTGGGGCTACAAAGGGGTATATGGGAATTAGGGACTAGGGTTGACATAAAATCCTGCACTACACTCAGCTAATTATCTTATACCATGGGAATTTGGGTATTGCAGTGTACTGAGGTCCTGAAGGGTTTCAGGTATCAACAGTATCGGGTTTCCATAACCAAGGCTCCAAGTAGCCTGATCAAGGTATTACGTACCTTAATGGTCAGGGTTTATAGGGTTTAGGGACATTGCTTATAGGTTACCAGGGTGAACAGGAAGCCCCAGCATGGATCGCAAGGTAGCATGCCCTAGATCCTAAGCCCTAACCCTGATCTTCACAGAAGGGGATGTTTGTAAACCTGCTTTTAGATAACCCTCACATGCCACAGCCATCCCACTCACAAAAACGCCTAGTTCAAGATGCTTTAGCGTGATGTGGCGATAGACCCTCAACAAGCTAGATGTTGGAAGTCCTCTTGACTCTCCGTTGAAGCGGACACCAGAGAATGGATCTGCAAGCCAAGCTAGACATCAGCTTCAGCAAGCAGTTCAAAATGACTATGTATGATCCCAGAAGCGCCTTGTCAGTTTAGAACAAGTGTCAGAAGAGGTCATGGCTGTCCCATGATCTTTTGCAACTCCGGCACCATCTTTGGCAAGACAAATTCTGAGTTCCCAAAACGCATTTCTCAAGCTACACTCAAAATGCACATCTAAACGCAAATTTGGTTCCTTCAGTTGAGACCTAGGAAACTTGCCTTGAAACTGTGCAAATATCATGTAAGGCCGCACAGCAGAACAGCTGCGAAGTCCTGCGTAAGATGTTTAGGCCATCTGTAAACAAACTCTCTTGTTCAAGGTTTGTGTCAGCCTTTTCAGGCGTCGTACAAGTCTAAAGAGGTAAGCTCCTTAGAAGCCCTAAACCATGTCCCCCCGAACCCTTAACCGTGCTTGTTGTTTTTAGCCAATGGAGGAATGGATACCTATGGTAATACTATAGCAGCAGCCATATAGCCTCCAACCACATGATGGCAGTATCTTTTTTCTCGTCCACTCCTTTCACCCTAAATCCTAAACCCTAAGCGCCAGGGCTCCTAAACCCCAAACCCTTAACCCAACCCCAGAGTCATAGACTTCAAGGCTCTAAACCTTAAGCCCCAGCTTTAGCAGGCCCGAAACCCTAGATCCCAGACTTCACTAAAACCCAAACCATAGACTTCAAGGCCTTTCATCTAACGTTACGTACAAGTCTTCAAGGGATTCTCGGAACCCTTAAGGGTACACTTAAGGCGTATATAGTAGGTATATACGAGTCCAAAATACAAGGGTCTATACTAGGGGCCCATGGTTTCAACCTTCGATACCCTAAATCCAAAACCCAAGATAACCACAGTCCTCGGCTTCGTTCAGGCTTTAGGCTTTGAAGCTCCAATTCCTAGACTTCAAGGCCTCTAATCCCTAAACCCTAACCCCTAAACCCTAAGCCCTAACCCCCAAACCCCTAAACCCTAAACCGCTTCGAAAGGCTAGCACTTTGCAATTGCGACCTTCAGCAGATTTTGGATGCCCGCGGACATATCGAAGAAGTCCGGACCTCGAGTTCAAACTCCGGGGTTTCTGTTAGAAAGCGTAAGGGCTTAGGGTTTTAGAGCTTGGGGTTTAGGGCTTAGGGTTTTAGGATTTAGGGCGTAGGGCTTAGGGTTTAGGGGTTAGGATTCAGGGTTTAGGGCTTAGGGTTGAAAGGTTTAGGAATTAGGGTTTGGGGCTTAGTATGTTAGGGCCCCGGGTTTAGGGACGAAATAAGGAACTTTGCACTAAGTTACTAAGTTACTGTACTATGGGTTGAGGGTTTAGGGTTTAGGGGTTAGGAAGTTACTTTAATAAGGAACCTCTATGATGTACTCTTTACCCACGACGTGGTAACTTAGTTTAAACTCATTAACAGTAGCCGAGACCCCGGGTGTCCTGAACATCTGTGGATATTCACGCATGTGTAGGGCTTTGAAGAACATATAGGAATATATCTGTATATGTGTGTATACATATTTATAACTTTTGCATGAATATAGGGGTATTTGTTAATTGCATGGTCTTTTTTACACAGGATTTGGGTTACCCAATATTAGGGTCCCTCCACTGGGAAATGTAGGTATGTTTAGGGATAAATAGACATGTTAAAGGCTCATCGGCACATGTAGAAGTGTTGTTAAGGATACATAGGATTCTGTAGGGAATATTATTTTTTGCTCATAATAAGATCCCCAAGAAGGTGCTAAACGTGATTTTGGAGAAGTGCTCCAGGACGGATCGGCTTGAGGCTTCATGTTTGGCAGGTTTAGGACCACAGGGTTTACATCTTTACATAGACTTTGGGTACTCCCCCCTCCCAGTAGCAGCCTGCAATAGGGGTAATATTCAGGGCTATAAATACACATAATATAAGTGTTGTCCAAATGTTGCTGGGTGGGAGCAGGACCCAACATAGACCCTCAACCCACAACCCTGACACCTAAACCTTACACCTTACACCGCTTGTTTAGGGTTCAGAGGTGGATGGTCAGGTTTCGGGTCGGGTTTGGGCTGTGGCTGGAGGCGGGTGCAGGGTGGAGGGATTTGAACTTTCGAGACATGAGTAGGGTTGAGGGGTTAGGGTTGTAGTCCTGCAGGCTTGCATTAAGGCATCCCAAAATATCTGCAAGACTGTTGCTGATAATACCAAAAGTGTTTAAAAGAAGTTGCTGCTAGGTAAGAGAGGCAGCTAGAGCAGCTCCCGGCGCAAAAAGCCCAGCAGGTCATTGCTCACAGCTTAGCTTCATTCTTGTCAGGAAGTTTTTCAAAGATGCTACTACCTATTGGCGCCCTCAT
The DNA here is from genome assembly GCA_905231905.1 of Symbiodinium pilosum. Classification (NCBI taxonomy): domain Eukaryota; class Dinophyceae; order Suessiales; family Symbiodiniaceae; genus Symbiodinium; species Symbiodinium pilosum. The sequence continues at coordinate 20,757 of CAJNIZ010028224.1, forward strand.
CTATCAAATAGGCTGCCCTTTCATGACACCCCGCGTGGTGGCAACTGTCGATCTACCCTGCTTCCCTATCCCCGGAGGACTCCACGCTTCAGAGATTGTCATTTGGCATAAATGACCCATCACTGAGCACTGCTGACCTTAGAACGTGAGCATCTTGCTGCCTGCATTTTGGAGTAGCCTTTTCTACATCAAGCCAACAAAGTCCCAGACCCGTGGTGAGCTAAGGGCAAACCCTTGCATTAGATAGCAGACAACACATGGACTCAGCCCCCTAAACTCCAAAACCGAAACCCTAAATCCTAAAAATCGTAAGCCTAAATCCTCAAACCGAAGCCTTATCGACCTAAAAACGTAGGAAACAATATCGACTGTTCCACAAATGACCAACAGAGCGGCTTGCTTTAGGCTGAGACCTGCTACTATGCAGCCCAACTGATGGCGGGTATTCAGGCAGGGTCTAAAGCAAGTAGAGTTTGGGGTTCAGGGATTAGGGTTTAGAAGTTAGGGTTGCGGGTGTAGAGGTTAAGTTTTAGGGACGAGTGTTTAGAAGTCCAGGCTACCAGATCTGAGGTTAGATGGAGGCAGTTAGGGTTGCTTGACTCTTTGTCTGCGAGATAAATACGGTTTAGGGGTTTGGGTTCAGGGTTTCTGGAGCTTGGCTAACTTGTTCGTTCTCATAGCTCAGAATGGCGGCCATTCGTTCGAGGGACCACTGCATGGGCCATAATTTAGGAATTATCTATGCGCTTCTACAGGGATGCAGTCCCCCATTCCCAACTAAGCGTGCCTGCCCCCACCCACCACTGCTTTGAGCGATGGGGTCCAAGAAAGTTCTGTGGTCGTGTGCTTAGTGCGTTGAGGCCTATAACGATTATGACGACTGTGATATTTATTTCTGCTATTGTCATGGTTCACTTGTGACTTCTCCCGGCGTTCACTTGTGACTTCTCGAGAGGA
>CAJNIZ010028224.1:21813-40911 GCA_905231905.1 Symbiodinium pilosum
CACGACAGTTCTGCATTTCGCGACGACAAAAAACAAGAAGTCACAAGCGAACCAAATTGAGAAGTCACAAGCGAACCCCGGGAGAAGTCACAAGCGAACCCTCTACCTTCTTCTTATTATTAATACTATGGCTACGATTAAGTATTGAGGGTTGGGCACCATCACAGCATTTTCTGGTACAGTAATCACGTCACACCAGTTCCTGCTAGAATATCCTAGGCAGAACGGCACATGTCTGGTTTCATGCAGATCATGTCAGGATTGCTGGCCTGACCTAGGGACAAACTTCTCCCTCCAGAACTCTGGTTTGTTTAGTAAGACTAGCGCGAATGGTAGCAGTACATGGCAACAGTAACAAGAGCGATCTCGGATAACCAAGTTCGTGCTGTCAAATTGATACACTCACCGAAACAACGTTAGAACTTGATCATATATGCGCATGCTGAACCCAATTCACAGTCAGCTTAGATTTCTGGAAAGAAGACTGCGAAGGTCTGAGCGACAGTTCCAGAAATTGGTACTTTTCCCAATGAGAGCCCCTCAAAGTCTCCCCCAATTGCGGTGATCCGTCGCAGGCCCTGCCAACTTCATTCGCTCTTAATAGTCGTACTTTAAGTTTGATGGTAGGTACTTCCTGCAGGAGCTCCTTTGTGTAAACGTGAATGCATATTTGAGGTTCCCTTATAAATCCGAGCACACATGTTTGCCGCAGGACTTGCATTCCCTCAACATTCTCCATCGGGACCGCGCCTGCAGTAAGGATTGTTTCATTCGGGGAGTCCAAATCAGCAAAGATTGTTCAAACCAATGCTACTCATATGATGTTATTCTTTGGTAGTTTCCCAGTTCCGAATTATGACTCACTGTTGTTTTTAGTGCAGGAGAGGGTTATGTTAGTGGGCTCCTGTGTGCAGGGGTCTGAACCCTAACCCCCTAAACCCCTAAACCCTAAACTAAACCCATTTGGCAATCTCAAATTCCTTGTTTTTCCGTTGGTGGTGGCTGTGAGACTGTGAGATGCTTGTAAACCCTACAGCCTACACAAGGCAACCTAGACCCTCGACATGTAGAAATCCTAGACTATTGGGTACAAGGCTTTTTTGAATAGGTAGATATGGTTACTCCAGGCACTGGAGCCTCGGACTGCCAAGCCTTTTTGAATCCCAGGCTCATTTTTGCTGGGCTGTTGTGTAAGATCATATGGAAGAAGCAGTAAAACCTTTCGGGGCGAACCTTAGCAAGCATTCTCCCAGTCCAGATCTGGGAGCTGGGCTCAACACAAAGCAACGTCACTATCGTGACGGTCTACATCAGGACCGGCCAAACGCAGATGGTAGAAAACGGGCAAACAAATTTGGCCCAGGCTTCTGCTTGTCCAAGCCGTGCCTACGCAACACTCAAGTCAGGGGGGGGAAAAAAAACGTCCAAGCAACCTGAACGCTGCTCTAGCACACGTCATCTGCTGCTGTTCTGAAAACTGCCTCGTGCTCATTTCCTCGCCTAGCTCCTGAATCAAGCAGGCAACCTCATCCTGACTGGTGACCAGCTTGACAGATGTCAATTGCAAGCCTGAATATTCAATCATGTGTTTCTATAGCGTGCGCTATGGTACCAGGAATCGTGAGCATGGGCATGTTCATGGTTTTCACGGTCCACCTGTTGATTCCCATTCCATCCCAGTAAGAACTGTAGCATGGTGCCTATGGTGCTAGGAAGGATGGAAGGGCACACTGGTGTTCAATGATTATTAGGGATATATGGGGTTATAGGGGGATTGCAGGGATTATGTAATGGAAAATAAAATGGAAACTGCTATGATATAATTTCTGTTTGCTTAGGCTGCAAAAGCTTAAGCCTCAAACCTTCAGCCCTGTAGATAGGGCTCCACTTAGTTGCACAGGAAATGTGTAGTTTCATACCCCTCAAACCCTTTAGAGGTCCCAAGTACCCCAGAGCCATTAAACCATCTGCCTCAAAGCCTCAACCGAACATCCCAAATCCTGAAGCTTCCATGGAGGACATTAAGCCCTCAAATCTACTCCTGGATGGCGGAGATCTGCGCATCACGGATTTCGGCTTGAGCCACAGGCATTTGTGTTCAGAGTTTTTGGACTTGACAAGTTATGTGCAATGCCTACCCAAATGGTCGATGTATCTATCTTTGTATTATATGTAGCTTATAATTCGGGATAAAACGTGTTCCCAAATTGGTGCTCCCGGGCCTTGGTGTATAATACTACACCTAGAACGACCTGGACCCTTTGATTTGTGGGCTGGTGGCAGGCCCCAATCTGCCAAAGTCTTCAATTGGTGGAGGAAATGCTGCACCACCCTAGGTTTCCTATATTCTAGAAGTTCCAGTACTTTAATGGCAAGATGTCCTCCATCAACAGCTGAGAGACGACTAGCATTTGCTGGGTTTAACCTTCGCTGAAACTCTTGCTAGCGTTTACTTGAAGGTTCATGGGACCTAGGAACTACTGATAACTGGGCTTATAACCTTACTTATAACCCCCCTAAATGGCCTTAAAAGGGTTACCCCAATCATAAGTAGGGTTACAACCTCAGTTGTAAATAGTTACTAAGCCCCATGAACCTCAAAGTAGCGTTTAGGGTTTAGGGCCTGGGGGCTCCGAGCCTATCGTTATGCCTACTTTAGGCCGTGAAGTTTGGGTCATTTCCATCCCAAAAACATGTGGGCAAGTGTATATGCGAGACGTGTTGATCTGTATGTTTGCTCGACCAATCTTCATTCTGCACCATGAAGGCATGCGGTGGCCGTAGCAATAGAAACAGCTTCAAACTGCGCCAGACTGTACAGCGAAGTCAGATTCAGATCTTCTTCATAGTGCCTGGAATCCCATACCCAAGCCCAAAGCGCGTAGCTCTACGTACCTTGATAGCCTTAGACCTAGCCCCACACGACCCTGAACCATTAGGGGTAGTCAGGGAACCAACACAACCCTAAACCCTATACCCTAAATCCGAAGCCCTAAACCCTAAATCCCAAACCCTATTCCCCAAATCCTAAACCCTAAATCCTAAACCCTAAAATCCTAAATCCTAAAATCCTAAACCCTTCACCGGTGCTTGCGATTCCACCGAGGTTGGTGCTGCGACCTCGCCGAAAATCCACGCTCACTCGCAGGCGTGGCCGGTTTAGGATTTAGGCGTAGGTTTGAGGATTTAGGCTTAGGTTTTTGGATTCAGGGTTTGGGATTTAGGCTGAGGTTTTGGGGTTTAGGGTTTGGGATTTAGAGTTTAGGATTTAGGCTCAGGATTTTGGATTGAGGATTTAGAGTTTGGGTTTCAGGGTGTTGAATTTACGGTTACTGCGGAGGGTCCGTTGATCAGGAGTGTCTTTTTGAGTCGGTGGTCTCGGCTTTAAAGAGTTACAGGGCATGTTGAGGGACGTTTTGAGAAGCAAAAAGGTTCCTCCTAAGCATCCAGGGTAAGCATAGTTCAGAGAGGCCTTCCGTTGCGAATTCCTATCTGGATTGACTCCTTGGGCCCTAAGATTCTATCCAACCACAAACCTGTTTGGGTTCATGTGGTCTTAAAGAAAAAAGGGTAGAAGCCCGGCTGCAGCTCAGGGGTTGATACTTGCTGCACGATCTTGAGTACATGTATGACACGGTTTAGCTAATGAGGGTTTCTACGTTTTAGGTTACGAAAAGGCTTTGGTAACCTTAACCTCCAAAGTAGAACAGTCTCTATAGTCATAGTCTAGGTTCTAGGGTTGAAACTGCATGTTGTTGGGGTTAAGCGCTCTTATGAACTATATGGCCGTTCCTCCCAAGGTCTAGGAATGCAGAGTTACATAGAAGTTTGTCCATCGACAGCGGCAATTTGATTCCTTGCCCAAACCCTAGTTTCTAAGGTCTCAGCAGATGGCTGCTACAAGGAACCACAGAGTGTTCGGCAGCAATTTTCCATCTTGCATCCTCTTACCCTGTGTCTATACCTACATTTAAACGAGCATCTACAAGTCGTACCTACATTGCGTCATTAGAACCTGAGGGTTGCTATGATCGTTTCTGTCAGAAACCCGGGGTCGTCTGATGCTACCCACAAGCGAAATCCTGCGTCTGGCGCGTACATACAACAAGGGTTGAAAACTATGACTGAATCCTAATGCCCACAACATCCTGATAGAACCCCTTTATAAACCTTGTATAAACTGTACATAGTCGCTAGATCATGCCTTTATAGCCTCTATACACTCCTGATATATCCCTACTAAACCGTTTAGCATTAGACTACAGAGGAAACAATGCCTAGCAGCCATGTACATGTCCGTGGTGCAACCTGCATCGAACGTGTCGCACGGCTGCTGTGATCTCGACGCTTTCTCTGTTATGTGCAGCCTGGCACCCACTATACATTGTCATGCGTCTTTGCATGTATAGAGCTTTAACCGCATACCTGCTTTTAGCTCTGATTTACTAACTTCTGTATCTTACTGGCGGTTATTAGGGAATAAGTGAACATCATCCCTGTATAATCCCTCTATAGTATCTTCCCTTCTTCCCTGATAACCCCCAGTAGAGCATGATCTCTACAGAACGCCAGCTCTCATACTTTGAGGTACATTCCAATACATGGCGCCAGAAGTCCTCAAGCAGGAGCTACAGCCGAACTCTCAGATTAGAAGGCTTAGGGTGTAGGGACAGGGTCTAGGATTCAGGGTATAGATTTTAGGGTATAGGGTTTGAGGCTTAAGATTTAGGGTTCAGGGTATATATGGTTTAGGGTATAGGTTTGGCGGCAGTGGTAGTAGGCGAGAACGCTGGCGTTTAGCTTGCGAGCCTCAGGACTCTCTAAGATGCACCAGTATTAGTCGAAGAATATGTGTGCATGCAATTGTACTGAGCTGCTGAAACTAAACCCTAAACCACATAATTTTCAGCCATTGGTGGGTGTACATCCTGTAATCCGCGCCAAGGCTGAGGGTTTAGGCTCTCGTAAACCCCTCCAAACAGAGCCGTGGTAGCCCTAGCTTTGTGACCCCGACCTCCAACGTACCTTTTGGACTGTTAGGAGAGTGAAAGACGACTTTGTGGAACATCCACTCCTTCTGAGGGAATTCAGGCTTCGTCGGTCGGGCACCACGCTTGGTAATCAGGGTTTAGGATTCAGGGTTTAGGATTTAGGTATCCGGGTTTAGGATTTGGGATTTAGGGCTTATGGTTTATGATTTGGGGATTAGGCTTCGGGGTTCTGATTTCCTGTAACCTGCTTGCGCAGTCCTCCGCCACTCCATGCACCCGTTCAGGCTTCAATCCTTCGGGTCCAAAAGAGCTATAGTCTAAACTCCTTAAAGGGGGCTGAATAGGGGATTATATAGGGGATTACTATAGACGTTATTAAGGGGGATACTAGGAGTTTAGATTGTAGCTCACAAGAAAAACGGAGATCATTCGGGCGATGTCGGCACTTAATTGCCCAATAGATTTGGCGTGTTTAGGCACTTGCCCGGCTTTCGTTTTAAATGTCCTTCTTGCCCGCAGTCCAGGCAAAGTTTGTTACCACAAGTTCTTGGCCGTACGGCATCAGATGTCGTTGGCGAATGGGATGCGCAGGCGGTTGGGCAAACCCATCTTTGTCCGTTGGTTTTTTTTCCTGAACGTTCAGCCTCAATGATCTTTTTTTTTGTGCATGTATAGGTCTCAGCCCTAAGCCCCCAAGTGTAATCCCTAAACCTTAAACTGATAACACTTAACCCTAATCTCTAAGCCTAGGTGGTTATAGCACTCAAGAATACACTTGCCGGCCGTTCCTTGAAATACAGAAATCGAATCTGCACGGAGTAGGGGCATCCATGATGTAGTAGCTATAGGGCGCATATGGGTTATGACCTGGTTATTAATTTAGCTTGACCTGTAGCCTGAATTACCTAAAGTTTTGTGGGGGTAATTGCTAATAAGCTGTAGGTAATTGGGATTACGGGGAGTGCTTTCTTACCTAGCTTCAAATGCTGAACCCTAAACCTTAAGTGTCATCCATCGAGCCTAGTGCCCTCAGAGGCCTCCAGTGGACGGAGGACATCTTACATCCCTTTCAACATTCAAAAGGTGTTGTGCGGGCTGTGCGGGGTCTATAGTATGACTTTGCATTGTTAAAGTTAAGGGTGGACTGAGGTTCTTCCCACTATTAGGACCCCCAAGATATTGCAGCTTCGAGGGCACAGGGTACATATGTGGTTCAAGAATATGTTAACTCAACTTAAACTCCTCAACAGCATCCCACCCTAGTCCAGACGTTCCAGGAGATCTAGGAGCCTTTTGTGGAAACCTTGTAGACTCCTCTGCTCACTAGCTATTGAGGTCAAGACCTAGTTTTGATGTATACCTGTTTTCTATCCACGAGGCGGGCAGCAATAGCGTTTCGAAAGCTGTAGCACACAAGAACTTTCGCGCAAAAACTCTGCATCTAAGGACGACTGCAGTTGATCTCTGGAGCGTCTGATGCTCAGAGTGGGTACTGCGTACGGGATGGTTGCGTCCCCAAACGAGCCGTCTTATACGTAGTACACTGACGCAAGGAGCACATGAACAACAATTCTGGTTCTTCGCCTTTAGACTGTCGTTATTGTTCTATCATGAGTTATACTGGGGTTACATATGGGTTATGTAGGGGTTATATTATTGGAGTTATACTGGGGTTACACTGGGGTCAAAAAAGGGAGAATGCAAAAGAAAATGGCAACTACAATAGTATGATAGGGCACATATCCCTACATGGACCCTCTGGCATTATACCAGCAAGACCAAGCCAAAGCCCCAACTGCCCATACTCCACAGCACTTGCTGGGCAGCACTTGCAGCAAGCCATTGTGCATCAGAACATTCGCAAAGTCTCAACCGCCTGAAAACATGCAGAATATATATATAATATAGATATATTCATTGTTGCTCTACTTTATATACGTGCCGCATGTTGTTATCATCCCTCCTGTGAGAATGGTTCATTTGACCAATGTAGTTTTATGGTTCCTATCATCACCGTCAGCAGCTAGTATCCGTGCTCTATGTTCGGATGACGGCAAGAGCATTGTAGTAAATCTTTGCCGGGGGCCTGGCAGTAGTGGTCGTCGACGTATTCTGATTATCTTTGTTCTTATAGCGCCAGCAGCAAGACCAGCAACAGCCCCACCAGCAGCAGCAGCAGCAGCAGCAGCAGCAGCTTCTGCTGCTGCTGCTGCCGCTGCTGCTGACACCTGCTCCCACGATTCCACCTCTACTAGTTATTACTTTAGTACTGTAGAAACTGCTGGTGGCATGCGACTCGTACCGCTGTGAACTTGGCCCTGCTACTGCTTCTTTTTCTGGCCTTTGGCTAGCTTGGAATCAAGGAATGGAAAAAAAGGGAACTACTGTAATGGGGGTTATACTGGCAACCCTAAAACCCTACACCCTCAGCCCTATAATGGGGTACTTAGGGATTACTCTAAGGATCCATTCCTTCATGTGTAGCTAACCAATGGCTTCTTGTTTGTCCCCTAGGCCGGTATGACCGTACTTCCCCAAGCACTACACCCTCCAATTTAGAAAGCCTGAAGCCACATCCCCTTAGGGGTGTAGGGGTTTAGGGGTTCAGGGTTTACGGGTCTATGGTTTAGGGGTTTACGGGTTTTTGGGCCTAGGGTCACGGAATTCCAACCTGATGTTCATAAACTCTGAAACCTTCAACCCCTTGCCAATGTGACTTGAGATTGCTTCCTCAATGTCGAGCCCTGGAGAAGTGGGGATATTATTCTTCGTATTTCTTGCATCATATTCTACCCGCAAGGCTCTTCTCCCTGATTCAATACAGCTGATGCTCAACATCCTGCATGACCCTAGCATGCTACAGTACCATTATTCCCAAGGTAGTCGGTATTCAGGGTCAGGCAGGATGGCTAGTATCAGCCCAATGAACCACTGTATCATCCCAGTTTCCATTTGATTTTGCATTGTCTTTTCAATGGACCCGTTCATTATCGGGACGCTCGATACTTGTGACATAGGAGTTTTAGTATCAGGCCTAAACTCTCATCCCTAAACCCTAAACCCCATGTGTTCCTCCATTACCCCAATATCCACTTTTTGGAATCCCATGTACCTAAGGCAATTGCAGGAGGGGAGTTACCATGTAGGGACCTTACATAAGACGTACAAACCCGTTATATACCCATTATGTGAACTCCCCGCATTGGAAACTTCCGGTCCTAAATTCAGTAAGCCGGACCAGGCTGGCGTCACCTTGCTTCAGATATTGACGGGCCGGCACTTGTTGTCAAGACTGGCACTCAGCTGGCGAGGGCTCAAGCCTAACAACTGGCTATTTTGTAGTTTCCCAAGATTGGGGCTGTAAGATTCCTAGACATCTCTGTAGAGATGATGCAGACCTGGATGGAGGAAATCTTGCGCCACCCCCTAAACCCTGAATCCTAAAGCCTAAACCCATTACAATATTTTGGGGATATCGAGGGGTGAAAGATTTCCTGCATCCACCGGTGGGATTCGATTTGTCGGGGTCAGATGCCGGGCTCAGGTTCTCGGCTGGGAGGCTTGGGGTTTGGGGTATAGGGGTTTAGGGTTTTAGGGGTCTAGGGGTTTGAGGTATTTGAGGATTCAGGGCTTAGGGTTTAGGGAATTCATGGGTTCATGATGGGCTGATAGCAACTCATGGGCGCGCGTGGTCTCAAAGTGGAAGAGTCCTCGTGCTTCGAGCAATCTAAGACCATCAGGTAGTTGGACGCACTAGCGAAGTAACAACCATTCACTTTGAGTTGGACCTTGGCTCATCAACTGCTTCTTGAAGCTCAACATGCGTCTCAACATCCGAATGGACACGCAACAGCTTGACCATCCACTCGTTCATGGACCACAAGGTTTAGGCTTGAGATATCAAGCGTACGTATACCCAAAGGGCTCATGTAGCCATGTGGCACTTGGGCCCCTAAGTTGTCATTTGGTAATCTTTTTTGGGTCTTTATTATTACTCGAGGTAACCTACATGAACCCTTTGGTTGGGGTCATCAGAGTCTCCATATTGGAGTCTACAATGAAGAAAGGCTCAAAGAAGCCGCGCCTCGCAGCCTGAAATCCCCACCTAGAGGGTCCAAGTACCAAAATAATGGGACCTTAGGTCCCAAATACTACTGTACCCTAAACCCTAAGCCCTAAGCCTAAGGTTGCGAAAAAGAACTTAAGCCCTTAAAACGTTGTTGATACCTAAAATCCGATGTTTGGGTATCTGCAGTCTTAGGCTTAGCTACGGAGATGTTTGTGTGAGGAGCTACATATGCCTGCCCTACAAATAACCCCCATGTACCATAGTAGTTTCCATTTTCTTTTCCATTATCCCTATATAACCCTGATATACTGTAGCAGTTTCCATTTTATTTTCCATTATTGTGTAGAAATTGAGGCCTGACCAAAGTCAAATTGGCCTTCGGGGCAACTGTCAGAATCAGTTTCTCTGTGTTGAAGTCGGAGCGTGGAAGTGTGTAGTGTAAGAATCATCATCCAACAGTCTCCGCCAGTCAGCCCTAAGCCCAACACCCTGCTGGCTGTTTGGAGTCTTCTTTTGTTTTCGGGGAAGTAGGCTTGTGCCAAGTGAGTGTGGAAAGTATGTGTCACGTGGTGATGGGGGTTGGGTCCTGGCTAGCCACTAAATAGCTGCGTATCCCTGGCGATCGACAAATCCAAAAACTGCGTTCCTGTAAGCTTAAACCTTGAACCCTAAGCCTTGAAAAAAGGCCTAAAGGCCCAAAACTGAACTGATTGTCGGAAACCTTGCAGCAGGAGCTGCAAGTTTAGGTTTAGGGTTTTGGGGTGTAAGGGTTTAATTTCCTTTATTGTAATTCTTGAGCCCGCGCCCCCCCACAGTAAACTCCTGAAACCCCATGTCCAAACATCTAAACTCTCAACCCCGGGCCCCCAAACCCCAAAACCTTAAACCCTAAACCCCTAAACCCTAAATAAAACCACCCAAACACCCGAAAAACGCACTAAAACCCTTTAAACCCAAGGCCCAAACAGCTCTGGTCTCAGCCACCTGGACCCGCAGAAGGCGACGGCTCTCAAGGCGGCATTTTTTCCGCAGGGACATTCAGGGTGTAGGGATTTTAGGGGTTTAGAGGTTCAGGCGCAGGAAATTTAGGGTGTAGGGTTGAGGGACTCAGGGTGTAGGGGTCCAGGGATTCAGGGTTTATGGTTAAGGTTAGGGGTTTAGGGTCTAGGGTTGAGGGATTAAGGAGTTTGGAGTGTAGGGCTTAGGGGTTCAGGTTTAGCTTAGGGGATTATGTGTTAGGGTTTAGGGATTTAGGAGTTTAGGGTGTACTGGTTCAGGTGTCTAGGGTTTAGGGGTCTCAGGGTTCAGGGATTTAGTGGCTTAGCGGTTTAGTAGTGTAGGGGTTTTGGAATTTACGGGTTTCGGGTTTTGGCGTTTGGGGTTTAGGGCTTAGGGTGGGTTTACTCATGGGTTCTTGGTAGGGAATATAGGAATATAGTCCGAAAATAATCCCTATATAATATGTCCTCATATTCCCTACTAAGCGCCTGTAAGCTTAAGAGTTTCAGTTGAGGCTTGGGGGGTCTTGGGGCTCATAGGGAGTTTGGGCTGTGAGGTTGGGGTTTCGTGCTTACGGGTCAGGTATCAAAAGCATTTTGCCCGTGGCTTCGCTGTTTTGAAGTGCTTTTATTTTTGCTGTCAGGTGCCGTTCAGGCAGCAGATCCCGTGGCCCCACAAATTGTCGTTGAATACTACGGTGCATATCAAAAGTCTTGCATGACCCTAAGTACCCAGAACATTGGGAACTATGGTAGTATGGTATACTAAGGTCATGCAGGACCCTTAGTATCTACCGTAGGTTGCTTTAGGTGGCATTTGGGATGCAAGGTTTGAAGCAAAGGGCTGATGCGCGGGTGAATGTACAGCGTCTTTTTGGTTCTTACGAGGGAATAAGGGAATGTAATCCCTATATGACCCCCATAGATTATACTCCTATATGCCCTACTAAGAACTCGTAAAGCAGTATAGTTGCAGGGACGGTGTTCGTGAGTTTGGGCCTTAATCCTTGGTGTAAGCGCACATTAGGATAATTACTACTTTCCTTTATGGTGTTATAATAGGGGAACCTATTCATCAATTATTGTGGGGCCTCTCGAGTAATAGCCAGATAATGCTTCCAACATTTGAGGGAGCATGCTCAGGATTTGTACATGAACAAAAGGAAGGTCGCATGCCAGGAATTCTACATGAACAAAGGCAGCAGGGAGCTAGTCTGGAAACCAACGATTACTGCTATTGACATCACCATCATTATTTCTATTATTCGTAGTATTATTATTACTGATATTCTTATTATTATTCCTGGTATCATGCTTATTGCTATTGTTGTGTTTAATGTGTAGGCAATTCCTGGAGATAAGGTGGTTGTCCCTACATCTCATCAGGAGAAGCGATTAAAGACTTTTATTCAAATTATGCACCTTCACTTCCTGAGCTGAATGTGCGGACTTAAGCAAATCTGTTGTTCCATTCGTGATTTTGCCGGTTCCCATCATTGGCCGTGGTTCGCCTTGCTGTTTCCTAGGTCCTGCTGAAAGTCCGAGCTGTTCCCATGAAAGTGCGAAAGTCCCAGTAGAGCCGAGCGGTTTGTTGTATAACCAAGTCTCAAGATAACGTATTCAGGCCCAGTGTAACATGATGAATGAACTTCATTTGCAGCGTTTTGCTCAAGACGCCCTGTTTGATTTCGCAGCATGAAACAGACAAGCAAACATGTTTCCTTCAGATGGGTGTATGCAGCAAGCTCTAAGATGTTCTTCCAAAACATGCACCTACATGAACTTATCGTAGCCTCTTTCCCGCGAAGTGCCAGCTGGCTGGTCTTGAAAGGTACATGAAGCCTGCCAATTTTTTGACCTGTGTCAGCAGGCTCTCTTCAATACAAGGGAACGCTTCAAGCCACAATCATGTACCCCTCAGCCCCGCAACCCAAGCCCTACATAAGTTGCTTATCATTCGCTATTGGTAGTAGCAGTCGGGTTTACTTTGAAGCGTCCGTTCCAAGCCATTTCGGTTGGGCGAATCCCGTTCTGGAGATGTCGAAAGGAGGCTCGATCCAGCTAATGCAGCCTGACCTTCTTCAGAGGCGTCATTTTTATTATGCAGGGAATTCTCTCCTTGGGACTTAGCTTGGACCTCAGACCCTTAACTCTGTGGTATTCCCTTATATTCCTATTATAGGTACCTAGAGGGTTAACCCTTCCGTAGGGGTCCTGAGTGCCATGTAGGTAGTTCTTAACCAGGACTCAGACAAACTTCGGAGGTGACTCCATACATGATGAGGGTATGGCGCGGACGGGTTGCGTCACAGGATTCTGAAATCGAGTGATGGCAAGGGTTTAGGGTTTAGGGTTTAGGGTTATGTTGGACAGCACAATCTTACTTTAATCTTCCCAGCACCGCCCTTGTCAAGCCCCAGCACCCAAAAGCATTGGAGCCCGCGATCTCCCCAAGTACTTATTGGTTGTGACTAGGGAAGGGAGGAATGCATCCTTGTAGTCGTCACTATAAAATCACCCAACACGTAGTAGCCTTGATTTTCCTTCCCATTCTCGAATACATGTTGTTAATTTGAAAGCAGGCTTAGATCTCTCTGCGACTGGCACTCAGGATTTAGGGGGCAAGATTCATGGATTACCTGGACCCCAGACTTAAGAGTAAGTAAAGCCAGGACCCAAAAGGCCGGAAGAAGAGGCCAAAAGACCATTATTCTGCATAACCGTTGGTCCATAACATACAGGGATTATAGCGATTAGGTGTTACAGGCGGAGGGATTCAGGTTTCGCGGCCTTTGGGAATTCAAGTCTGGAGGTGTGCGAGTGACGGTTCACAGATCTGCGATTGGGATCGGGGTTGACAATTTGTAGCTCTGCTGAGGCAGATAGCATCTCGGCTACATCGAGAATGCCTTTTGGTGTCTTCCCGTTTGTGAGAGTACAGGTCTCAAGCGTCAAGCTCCTGAGCGCTCAGTAGGCCAAATGAATACTCACAATAGCCTCCGCAATCGTTTCCGTGTTGTGTACCACCCTTCAAAGGAGTTGTTCCTGCACAAGTATCCATATTATTGATATTCTAGATCCTTCGTGACTGTAGTATACATACCAAGAACCCCTGAACCCTATACCCTACCTGACCCAAAAGTAGGCAAAATAATAGCCCAAAACACTTAAAAATTATAACCCAAAAGGCTATTATTCTACATACTTATGGGGTTCAGGTATTCCCAAGTCCTCAGGACTGTGCGCCGAATTTTGTCAAGCGAAGAGAAGTAGTGCCCATCGTCGTCAACCTGGACCTTAAACTCCAGACTCTAAGCCCACAAAGTCCCAACCCTGAACCCCAAACTTACTGGGGGGGTTGTCGGATGTATGGAAATAGATATATGTCATATGCTTATATAATACATAGGGAATATATTTCCTTATTCCCTACCCCAGGGCAATAAGTAAACTCCCAACCCTAAATCCCAATCCCCAAACCCTGACTCCAAAATCCTGCTTCCGAAACGGAAAGCTCCTGACGTAGGGGTCTTCGACACGCGACCGTTCTCCGCTGGGGGACTTCCCCCTATGAAGCGCAGGGTCCCAAGTCTGCCTCAGAGACTCCGAAATCCAAACAGTGCCTGCCTTGCCTCAGCCATGGGTTTAGGGTTTAAGGTTTGGGATTTATGGTTTAGGGTTTAGGGTTTAGTATTTAGGGTTTAGGGTTTGTATGATGCTGTGTGTTGTAGGACTCTTACTTGTGGGGCTGTGCGTGCTGCAGAACTATCAGGGAAGGTGAGGATGCCGGCTTCTCGATGATGGAGCTAACTAGGGATCATGTGGCAGCATTGTCGCGGACTGGTACTGGGCTTGTTACCGCGCTTGTCGCAAAGTCATAAGCTTGAAAAAGCACCTCTAAGATGAGGATCTTCACCTTTTTTGGGGGGGCTGATGATGGCCCCTTCTGAGAATGGACTATCTCACCCAAGTCACAAAGAATCGGAGCTCCAAGTTCAGAGGTTTCGGAGTAAGCTTCCTGGTGCAAGGCCATCATTTACGGCCTTAACTATAAGCGTTAGATCGCTTCGAATCCCGACGCGAAAGTGGCATGAATGGTACAATCCCACGTAGCTCCGAGATACCCTTTATTCCAAAGCACCTAGCTTAGCCCGACCACACAAACAATCTCCCAGACCTTGCATAAGCCTTGCACGCGCCTGGTCTCTGCCCCCAAAACCGAAACCCTAACTCCTTTCCTGAACCATAGGTCTTCGTCCTTGAGCCCTTTCCCATACATCTACGTTTAGGGTTGGTGTTTAGGGTTTAGGCTGATCCTGAATCCTTGGACCCTGAGCTCGGCAACTGAAAGCCTTACACCAAGTGGTTGGGATAGCTGCATGCTGTGGAGTTATTAATGACCATACCATGATACCACAGGGATCCAATATCATCCTTCTTGAGATGGAGTAGAAATCTCTCTAGGAGCCTCCGCTTGATGGTTCATGGTACTCGCTAATTACTGAAAGAAAGCAGGGATGCTAGCCCTATCTGCAACTGGCGGAGCGAACCTACATGAGACCAGTTAGGGGTGTGACAAGTGAGGCAGTCAGCCCAGCTAGGTTATGTAGCCACTGCGTCTCACAATGTTTCGACAAGGGTACTGTGCAAGTCGAAAAGCCTGGACAATTTGTAATCCAATATCCAACATAGGCCAAACCCAATTTTTCTCATTTGGGGCGCTTTCTACGATTCTTACAACCCAACGTGTAAAGTCAGTTTCCGTTTCATGTTCCAGTTTTCTTTCTATTCAGTTCTCCGTATTTTGTTAGGTGGACCCCTAAACCCAACGCATAAACCCCCAAACCCTAAATCCCAAACAGTAGTCCCTTATGCGGTTCAGGGTTTAAGGGGTTTAGGGGACCCTCAGCCTAAACCAACAAGCAGCAACCACAAACCCTACACGTCCTTATAAACCCTAAGCCTAAACCCTACACTCCACATGATTTAGGCCCCTGCATTACCCGTGTTTCGAGACATCCCCAGGTTCACGCTTCGATGATGACAGGTTGGGCAGTTGGCCACTTGAGGGCTTGGGGTTTAGGGTTGTAGGTTTCAGGGTTTAGGGTTTAGGGTTGCAGGTTTCAGGATTTATGGAGTTGAGGGCTGGTGGTTTAGGGTCTGGGGTGCAGGATTTGGGGATAAGGGGTTGGAGCTTGCCACTTTGCAGCTTGCACTTTGCAGCTCGGGGTCTTTGGTGTTCAGGGAGTAGGCGTGGCAGGATCTATCCTGTCGATGGATGAATCATACCCCACCAAGTCCCACGAGTCCCAGAAGTTGCAATGCTTGGAGGGTCAGGGTTGCTTAGTGATTAGGTTGCATGACTCCTAGAAGCCACACAATAACCCTTGTTATCCCCATGATTAGCCTACTTGTATACTAAGTCCCCATGACTCTCCAAGAAATTTCCAGCTACGTTGAGGGTTGGACAGCTATCCGTTCCCTTCACAACAAAGTTCTCACGAGTCTGACATTGTAACCTCATCTTGTTGATACAAAAAATCCTGCATGACCTTTAGCATGCCAGAACCCCATAATTTCCGAAGCTATAAGGTACTTATGGTCATGTCCACCGTAACTCTGGACGGCATACAACACAGGAGGCTGATTTAGGCCAAGCTTGCTGCAGATGAGGCTCAAGCCCAAGGCGTGCTAGAAGTCCTCAGCTGCAAGCATGACTCTCGCCAGAGCTGTCTTAGCAGAACTGAATCTGGACCCCAACGCTGAGCCCAACGCACCGCGGCGCACCAAGCTGCCTAGCATCTCGTCTCAAGAGCAGTCTGCTTTTCATAAGTTTAGATGGGGGTTTCCCAAAATTAGGGGTACCTTTTTGGGGGTCCCTATAATAAGGACTATAGTATTTTAGGGTCTATATTGGGGTCCCCTTATTTTGAGAAACTGCCAGATACTAGGTGCCCCAAGGAAGCCTAAGGATGGAGGATGACAACGGATTGGAGTAGGCATGGAATGTTTAGCCCTTTATGGACCATTGGAGGGCCTTGGGACCATCTTGAGAAACTCCATGGTCCATTTTTCATTGGGGGCGCAAAAATATCTACAGACATCAGCACCTTGTCCCCTTGTCTGAACCCAAGAACCCTAAACACCACATGTTCTTTGCATTCCGGAAGGGGGGGAGCCAACTGAAGCATAAACATCTCTGAGTCAGGGGCATGTGGTACTTCTGCGATGTTTCTGACATATTGCCATACGGTACCTGAAGCCCAGAACATTGTGCAAACCCTTCTCAGATGGAAGCCTTGTCATTGTCCGACCACTACGCAAACCTGTTTTGCACAAGAGCTCTAGAGCCCCTGCTTCCAGCCTAGACAGCTTAACGTAAAAGCTTGAAACGAGACAGGCCTCAAACACAAAGGCCCTCAATCCTAATGAGTACATATGCCGAAACTCTGAGATGACCCTGACCACAAGAGCTGCCTTATGAACATAAGTGTGAGTTGAAGCCAAGCCCCGGACCCTACACCTGAACCTAATCTCAACCCTTTGCTATGACCCACAAAAAGGGGATCTTACATATCCACCCCTATATCGCCTGAGCTTTTTTTCGAGCATCAACCCCAAACTGCGAAGTTTGAACGTGACACACCCCAAGCCTCAACCAACGGATCTTGAGCCCCAAACCATAAATCGGTCCAAAGCTAAGTCCTAAGCCCCTTCCACCAAAAAAACAAGACCCAGCAGATAGTAAGAGGATTCTGGTAACCCCAAGCTCCCAATGTCCCCGGACCCTATAGGGTCCTACTTTGGGGATTGGGGTAGCCAAATCCTCTTACTCTTCGCTATCCCCATGTAACCCCACATACGTAATCCTTGTATGACCCGTATCCCTGAATAGCAGAGCCCAGGCATAGACTACCCTGCGCGGGTGCAGCATGTCATCAAGCGAGTGCTGCAAGCCGCTGCCTGTGTTCAAGGAGCTGAGGTGGGGGACGTCACAAACTGCTTTGCTGGGCTATCATATGGGCCATGTACCGAATGAAGTGTATACCATCGCTAACTTGTGTATGTTTCTAAATAGCATCTATCATGGTCTGCACTATACATCAAATCGTACCTTGTGTTTTCGGATGTATATATTATGTAGCAGTAACGAGTGTTCATAGTTTCCTTGGAAAATATAATATGCCTAATCTTTCGTTTACTTTCGAACATACTATACAGTTTGTTGTATAGCAAATACTTCAGATGTTGTTCTGTACATAATGCTACACATGCAGGCTTTAGGGTTTGGATTCTTAAGCTTAAGGCAAAGGTTCAGGGTTTTGGACTTTGGGCTCTTTGGACTAGTGTGTTCGCAAGCAAGTTCAGGGCCAACGAATGAATATAATATGTGAGAGACAGCCCTCACACCGAACAGTTTATGTTGGCAAGAACTCAGCCCGACCACTTGATAATCCCCTGCGGCAATGCAAAACTCCATAGATATTTTTAGTATCCACTGTATAAACACCTATACAATCCCAGTTTCCATGTCATTTTCCATGTTCTTTTCCATTTGATTCTCCATTATTGGGGGTAATATAACCTTAATATGACTCCTAAATAATCCCTATTGTCCCTGTAGTTTCCATTTTCTTTTCCATTATCCCTATAGGGGCTACATACCCAGGTTCTAGCTTTCGGCTCCTCTGTGAATGGCTTTGGCGACGGTGCCTCCGATGTGGATGTGGTACTTTCTGCCAGCAAAGCTAGTCTCACAGAGGGCCTGGGCCTGGGAAGAGTCAGCAAGAAGGACCCTGCAGCTAGGGATTCTAGGGTTGAGTCTTTGGGGTTTAGGGTTTAGGATTTAGGGTTTAAGGGTTAGGGTTTAGGGGTTACAGCAGAGTTGGGTGTAGTTAAGGTGTAGTAGAGATAGCAGAGTAGAGATTGAGTTCGGGTGACGGACAACAGTCATCCACGCGTTAGGGAGCTTCTCTTTTCTTTCCCTGAGGCCCCCCGCAAAGTCTTGTTGTGGCCCAGATTTGCCACAACCTTCGCTCGTGGAATGCTCAGCCTTCCATCTCAAAGGTGAGTAGTGGTTAGGAATGAAGTAATGGATCCTTATAGTAGAGTAGTCCCTATACAACCCATTATAGGCGTTTCCATGTTCCTTTCCATTCCTTCATTGATACCAGCCTACACCCTGAAACCTAAACCAACCAACCAAACAACCTAGCTACACCCCACAAACCCTAAACCCAAGCCTACTTTGTTGCACTCTTGCTTTGTTAATCTTGTCTTGCGTTTGTCACTCCCTAAACCCTAAACCCTTAAACCCTAAACCCTAAAACCCTAAACCCAAAACCCTAAACCCTAAACCCTACCGCAGCTCGAGGTCCATCTCATCCACTGTATACATGGTGCATACTTTCAAACCTCAGGCTCCTGACCATAGGGTTTAGGGCTTAGGGTTTAGGGCTCAGGGTTTTGGGGCCTAGGGTTTAAGGTTTAGGGCTTAGGGTTTAGGGCTTAGGGCTTTGGGTTTAGGGTCTAGGGCTCCCAAAGCCGGAGATATCATAAAACCCTGTATTGTCCTCCGGGGAGCTGTGACTAAGGAGCGGCCTACGGAGTACTAAGTACGGTTTGAAAGCCTCATGGAAACACTCGCGCTCTTCCTTCAACGTAAGTCGACATGTGCCCACACAGTTGCAGGACATGATATTTGCAACATGCAGTTGACACTTCTTGTGGTCATCTAGGTCCTAGCTAGGGAGAAAGGAATAACCAGATTATGTCTCGCAATCCCTTACAGTTACTGTTGCAGATAATAGTGCTTCATAACCCTAAAGCCTAAACCCTAAGTAAACCCTACACCCTAAACCCTAGATTGGATCTCCGGGTAACTTTGAAAGCCCGAAAAGGACCTGGAGCCTCGAGCGCTGGGGAAGCTGCAGAAAGAGCTCCGACGACGGGGCTTTTCAATCCGTCTCGCGGATGAGCATCAGTATTGTGCAGGGGTTATATAGGGGTTATATGTGGGAGGGTGCTCCAGTGCGCACTC
>CAJNIZ010028224.1:41011-84864 GCA_905231905.1 Symbiodinium pilosum
TCCACTGCCGAGGGTTTGTAGGGTTCAGGGCTTTTTAGGGTTTAGGGTTTTTAGGGTTTAGGTAGTTTTTACGCTTTAGGGTTTTCAGGGTTTAGGGTTTTTAGGGTTTAGGGTTTTTGGGGTTTAACTGGTCTTCAGGGTTTAGGGTTTTGAGGTTTAAGGCTTTTAATTTAAGGTTTATGGGTTTTTTAGGGTTCAGGGTTTTTAGGGTTTAGGGTTTTTGGGTTTTAGAGTTTTTAGGGTTTAGGGTTTTTAGGGTTTAGGGTTTACGGTTTTTAGGGTTTAGAGTTTTTAGACACGCGCATCATGGTCTTAGGGTTTAGGGTCTAAGGTTTTTAGGGTTTAGGGTTGTAGGGTTTAGGGTTTTTAGAGTTTAGGTGCTTTAGGATTTAAAGGCCTTTCAGGGCTTAGGGTTTTAGGGTTTAGGGTTTTTAGGTTTAGGGTTTTGGGCTTTAGGTGGTTTTATGGGTTTTAATTGTTTTTTGATGAGTTCTTAAGGGTTTTACGG
Source organism: Symbiodinium pilosum (assembly GCA_905231905.1). Lineage (NCBI taxonomy): Eukaryota > Dinophyceae > Suessiales > Symbiodiniaceae > Symbiodinium > Symbiodinium pilosum. Next base: position 41,520 of record CAJNIZ010028224.1, read on the forward strand.
TTTAGGGTGTTTAGCGTTTAGGGTTTTTAGGGTTAAGGTGGTTTTGAGGGTTTAGGATTTTTAGGGTTTATGTTTTTTTTAGGGTTTGAGGTTTTTAGGGTTTAGGGTTTTTGGAGCCTAGGGTTTTAGGGTTTAGGGTTTTTAGGGTTTAGGTGGTTCTATGGTTTTTAATGGGTCTGCTTTGGAATTTTTAGGGGTTTTACGGTTTAGGGTTCTTATGGTTTAGGGTTTTTTGGGTTTAGGGTTTTTAGGGTTTAGTGCTTGCAGGGTTTAGGTGGTTTTTAAGGTTCAGGGTTTTTAGGGTTTAGGGTGTTTAGGGTGTAGGTTTTTTACGGTTCAGGGTTTTTAGGGTTTTTAGGGTTTAGGCGGTTTGTAGGGTTTAGGGTTTTTAGGGTTTTTACAGTTTAGGGTTTTTAGGGTTTAGGGTTTGGGGTCGGGCTTGGAAAACCTCCAACCTTTTTCGCGTCCATAATTAAATGGAATTGCGCGCGCGAAAAGCCCGGCCTCAGGCTGCGGCCTAGCAATTCTGCTTCAAAACACACCTAGGAGCGCACACTCGATGCCTTCCCCTTATATGTGGGGTATCTGCCTGAACCCCAGAAGTGTCTTGTTTTTCCACAAAAGGTACATGATATATGTATATATATATATGTATAATGTATACATACATATGTAACCCTGTATGAACCCTGTATCTATCTATCTATCTATTTATCTATCTGTCTGTATATATGTATATGTGTGTGTGTATATTTGTACATATGTATATAATGTAGTTCCCATGTCACTTTCCAATTCATTTTCCATGTGACCATCATTAGGGGTTCGGGGGGGGTTGAGGTTCAGGGCCTAAACCCTGAAATGCGTGGATTTAGACTTCGAGACTTAGTGGCTTCGGATTTGAGGTTGGAGTTGGTTTTAATATGCACGCCCAAGAGCTCTGAATACTGAGACCCATCCTAGAAACCAACCAACAGCCCTAGAAGCTAAGAAATAAAAACGCTGCAAGACGGGTCCCTTCCATTCCTTCACCACGACAGGAGACAAAAGAATCTCGACCTCGGGTCATTCCCCATTACAGTAACTGTCCTTTGGGGTTTATGGTCAAAGATTCTTGTTAAGAGATTAGGATAGCTCTTAGTATTTCTTGTGGTAACTGATGCTGTAAGGTGAACCACTTAATCTCTACCCAAGTCTATGCATCACTGAAAACTTCGTCAGCCTTGGCTGGCCTCTACGTGCTTAGCCCCACTTTCACCAGGAGCAAAGGATAGCGTTTGTTTATATGGTTCAAGGGTTTTGGTTGATAGGCTCTAGACGCTAAGCTCAAAGGCTCTGCAGAATGTCCTAGCTCTCCGTTTTGGAACATCCAAGGTCTATTCATTCCACAGGCCAAAGTGCCCATCATCAAACTGAGCTTAGAAGCCGCTGGCGACTTCATCGAATGCGATCTGTCCGTCAACAACTTGCTTCCAGTCTTCAATACCAAGCCGCTGAGCTACCAACATGGTTTGGGGTTTAGGGTTTAGGTTCCGAACTTTCAGTCTTGCCTTTGTGTTTGTACCCATAAACACTGGGCCCCCCCATGCCTCTTAGCCCCCAAAAAAGGGCCCGTCATTTTGGACAGGGCCTGAGTCTTGTAGTTTGGAGTGGGCTTGCTAAGCACCACTTGAGAACAGACAAGCCCTGAAAATTCCTAGAATTTTTCTTGCAAAACGGGAGATCTACGACCCAGCGTGCTGTTCGCGGACTACCTAGGCTTCAATGGCCGAACCCCGGCGCAAAGTCACAAAACCGTAAATTCAGATCAGCAGCCAAAATTATCAGGCGCCAGCAGCCCAATAAGAACCTAAATCTACTAAGCCATGTAGAACCCCGTGCATGTAAAACTCATCCTGGGCGTCCCAGGTACCTGAATAGGAGGCTACTGGGCTATGTAACTACGGGGTATATGGGTGGTTGTCAAAATAATTGTCCCTTTTTGGGTCCCTATTATAATACGGCACCTATTATGTAGGTTACCCAAAAAGGGACCATAATTTTGACAATCACCCATATAGAACCCAAAACCCATTGTTTAGGTGACTCTAGGGTGGAGCAGGCCCCAGCTCACTCGCGACAAGAAGCTCCCCAGTCCGCAGCTCACGACTAAAGGACCATACCCTGCAGCTAGTAATGATAGTGCTAATAGTAAGAACATTAATGCAATTAATAACAATACTTGTGCTAAGAAAGAAAGCATACATGCTAACAATACGGATAACAATAGTAGTGATGCTCATAACCATTCTACTTTCTGATGTAGCATCCCTGATCTCAAGCCTGCACAGTCATCTTCATATAGCTAGTGAGAAGTGGCAAGCCCAGGCAATGGCCTGCTAAGTGGCTTGCAGACATATGGAAGATTCCTAAAATTCGGGGGTACCATGTTGGAACCCCCTGTTTTGGGAAACTACCATATAGACCCCCAAAACCCCTAAACCCATCATTGGAACTTGGGCATTGCACGATCAAACCTGTGCCTAATTTTGAGATTCATGCGACTAAGTAATTCTGTGTACCTCGGCTAATAAGCCCTAATAAACACTTCCCTTATCCAGGTCTCCCTAGTGATAAGTAGGGTTATTCCTCACTTCTAGCATTTTACTAACCCCCTCGAGCCTTCATTCAAGTTGGTCCTGCACCTGGAGGCTTCTGAAGTCATACGCAGACGTTGATGCGCGCGTTGTGGATCTTGTGCAAACCTGCAAGGTGCCGGGCAACTTGCCCTAAGGGTCCGCGTACTCAAATCTCAGGGTTTGAAACACGTTCCATAGGGGTATGTAAGGATGTATAGGGTTTAAGGATCCACGTGCCCAAATTCTGCGGGTTTAGATACCAAATACCATTCCGATTATGGTGTTCGCGACCTTTAACCCAATCACTTAGCTACTTGGACCCTCCAGGTTGCGCATGGTGTAAGGTTCAAGATTTGTTGTCCATATGTAGAAAAAGCTGCTCAGCAACAAAAGCTGTCAGGCGCTTTCCAAGGAGGATTATCCGTCAACAATGCTTGCCTTACTGGGCCTTAGAGTGGAATCAGCGGGATTTATTATATAGGCAACATATAGGGGTTAAGATTTTTCCCTTATCTCCTGTTAAAAGCACCAGTAAGTTACAAAAGGAATCGGAACTAGTGTAATGATTTTACCTCTTCCTCTCACGCAACTTAAGCAGGGCCCATGGCCAAGGCTCAACCAACCCCAAGGCTTAAAGGGAGGGTTTAGGCGTTTAGGTTTAGGGTTGAGGGTTTAGAGTTTAGGGTTTAGGATGTTAAGGAACTTCGAAATTCAGTGACCTCATTGTGGCTATTTAGGGTTTAGGGTTTAGGGCTTCTAAGTTAGCAGAATATGGGTATATTGTACATAATAGGGTTTCTCGATTATGTATCATCATTTAGGTTCCTTAGGCGCAAACCAGCAAAGGGAAGGGCAGTTCAGAGCTAATTGTTGATACTGCTGTCCTTACCCAGTACGCAGGATGTAAACGGCCCAAAGCAGGTATTATTTGTAGACTTGAGGATCCAAAGTGAGTTTTGTTTCTGATGCCCATGATATAATGTCTGTCAGTACAACCTACCATCCCCATTCCCAACTTCTCCGTGAACGGAAGGCTTGGGCGCGAGAACAGGGCGTGCATGGCGCAGATCGGGGGAACCTGTCATCTTATGCTTTCACGCCGCCGGGCAGGAAGATTGCTGTGCTGCGTAGAGGAACTTCAGCTAAGTTACCATAAGTGGTGCTGCAAGAGTTCCTTCATTCGACCTAGGTATCCAAAGTAGGTGGAGCAATTGCATAGGGGAGCGAGAGAACAAAGACAGGTGCGCCGAAGGCTACACCAAAAGAAGAAGCGGTCACCTGCCCTAAGCATGCTTTTTGGAGCTTGCGGTGCACGTTTTCTACTAAGAGTGAAGTACTCGTAGTACTGTTGCCGGTATGACTCTTCTCTCTACTAGTTGTTCAGGAAGATCCCAGGAGTCCCCAAACAAGGGCCGACCATCTAGGGTTTAGGGTTTAGGGTTTAGGTTTTAGGGTTTAGGTGCATCATTATAGTTCTGTCCTCTTCACGGGTTCTGTCCTGTTTCGGGGGCCGCTGGGGGCCCGGCAGGATTTTACTCTAGCTGTAAGATCTGAAGGAGGTCAGCAGACAACATACGGGCAAGAGCAGTTCGTTCATACTGCTACCTCCAGTGTGGCTTGCATCATCATCTAAGCCTCGGAAGCTAAGTGCTACGCTGCTGAGCCCTTAGAGTCCCCTTAAGTAGACAGAATATGGCTTTGGATATATTATAATAAGATCCCCATATACCCCACATTCTATCTACTCAAGGGGGACTATACACTTGTAATTACTAAGACCCACGACAGCCCTACGCTGAAGCCCAACGCCCTTTATATAGGGGATGATGGAAAATACAATGGAACTTACTAGTATATGGGGGTTACATAGGGATAGTGGAAAATAAATGGAAATTTACCCCAAATCCCTGGAACCGAAATTCTTAAAGCAAAGTCCAGGCTCATGGTCATCTTCTACATGCAAATCCGAGGAGTTCTTCCTGTCCTCCAGAGGCGCCAGGGTCCTCTGTTCAGGGGGTTATAGGGGATGCTTCTTGAAAATGACCTTGAAATTTGTGTTATCTATAGTCCTGAGAACAGGCTGAAGATTATGGCTTCTATTCGAGTTGCAGGGAACTTAGAGGTAACCCCAAGAGCCTAAGCATACCGACTGATCATTATCAGGGGTTAGTTCCTTGGTATATAATTGGTTGTTCTCGAAAGTAGCCTGGTTGCTGTCAGAAAAGTTCCAAGGAAGCCTCTCCTGCATTTTCCAATGTAGTGGACTTCGAGGTCTTCGAAGGAGCTCTGCCCATATCGTAATTGGTTGTTTTCAATGCTATGGGAGTTTCCGTAAAAGGAGGGCCCAAAGAAACCCAAAGCGTCAGAATCCTCATTATGGGGTATGGCCAGCAAGAGACCGCTACGTTTTTGAAACATCCACATGGCTGAACCTCCAAGCCTCGAAAGGCCGAAGCCCGGATCGCTGGTCTGAAGTCCCGACTTACGGTGGATAGCAATAAGTCCTGCATGACCCCAAGTGATTACCTTGCACCTTGGGAACTGTGACACTATAGTATACCAGTGTCAGCCAGGTTTTTTTAAATCAACATTACGTCCCGAACCCGAAAACCTTAATCCTGAACTCCCAACGTGGCTACAGACACATCTACACTCCATCCCTAGAAAGGGCATTGAAACAACATGAACCCTAAGCCTTACAAAGTCACCCTAAGGGTCCATGTAGCTAAGGATTGGGTATTTGGGGCTTTGGTAATAGGAATTGTCGTGCAGGCTTTGGGGAAGTATATTATTATTGGGTACTTGGACCCTTCGGGTAAGTATAGGTCTTACAACGCAACGCGGGGGGCTTTGGATAGTGTTGGGCCCGTACAGGCCCGAGCATGCTAGCATCGTGATCCTAGAGACATCAGCACAATTCCGTCAAGATGGGTAACCTTCGACGCCTACGTAGCGCCTACAAGCGCATCCATACAACCTTAATCCCAAACATCCTCACCCCTAAGCCTAAACAACAGTTAGACTCAAGATACCCGTAAAAGGGGTATACAACAGGGGTATCAATCTGGAACTGTTCCCTCCAACCCAAACTGTAGGGATCCACGTATACAACTAATACCTAATTACAATCCAGAGGTACGCAAAGGAGAGTCCGGAGTGGTACTCTGAGGGAGCGCAGAGGTACAACGTAGCCATGGAGGAGGGTGTTTGAGGGTTTATCATGGGTTCCCCTACTACCCCAATTACCCCTAAATATCCTTAATTATGGTGGGAACCCAGGGGGGGGGTAGAGGGGGGGGTAGTAGGGGAACCCATGAGCTTATAGCTGCAGGGATGAGTGATTCAGAGGCGAAGATACTTTTTGTGGGATTTGGGAACTGAGTGTTCTTGCTAGTTTTTGGACTGGGGTTTCTGGGGCCCAAGGTATAGGGCTTGCCAGCCCTAAAGACCGCCAGGATTCGGGTAATGTGTCTTGGGTTTCCGCTTCTGTTGATGTAGTATGGCTGATATCACATGCAGTGGATAGGTGAGTCCGGGTGTTGTGCTTGCAGGAGCTGTTTGACAGTCAGGATCACCGTCGCGTTATCACCCGTGTTTGGAGGCTGCTATGCGTCAACCATAGTCTGAAGTCAAGATCCCGAATTCTATCGCCCCTGGACCTCGAACCCCAACCCGACCCTAAACCCCTGCTCCTAACTACATAAATTCCAAGCGCTAAAGCTTTAACCTCAAACTTCAAAACCCTGAAATCGTAAATCGTAAATCCGGGACCGTGGGCCATGCATATCACTCAAAAACTCAGTCTCTATGTGTCTTTTGCATTAGAAAATTTCATTCCCCAATTACACCCCATTCGAGAGGATGTCCCTCACTTCAATCCTCATATACTACCCTATATATTCATTAGTATCGTCCCTAAATCATTCCCTATATCTCTCCCATGTCCTACCCTATGTAAAAATGTAAATCCAAATCTCAATTGATAGCCAGGAGGCAGGCCAAGGGCCGCATCCAAACGCGGCAGTGGACTTTGTCGATTTCGCCCGCTTTTACAGGGAGGAGTCCGGGGTTTAGGTGTTTAGGGTTTAGGACCCGTTCAGGGCCTCTGGGTTTACGCTCCTTCAGAGCAACCCGGTAGTTTGGAGTGTGCTTCAGGTCCCATGATACTAGAATCTAAATGATTTTTGGCACCTACAAACCGCAATACTTGGGCAATTGGGCCCTTATGCCAAACTTCGGAAAATTGAGCTATTCTTGTGTTGTATTTTGAAGCATGCAGAAGGGAAATGGGCGCCCAAATGATTTTTCATAACCGATCCAGAGGAGGTTCCAGCGGATGCAACGGAGTTCTAAGAGGAAGTGGTTCTTACATGTGGCCTGGAGGTTCAATACATTATGCACAGTTTTTATAAGTGGTTAGGATGTAGTTTAAAAGGCTGTGAATTCAGCTTTGTTGAGGCCGTCCAACTTGGAAATTTTACTAGCTGAGCCGCCAGACACAGGAGTTCTTCGCATGCAACCCCAGAAGAGGCGCGAGATGCGCAAAGGGCACATATAGAATATAATTGCTCCTTTACGAGGACATAGCCCTCCCTCTACAATAGTTGTTCCATCATACAGCCTCCTTTACAGGAGTTCGAATGGGGCGAGCGCGTGGTGTCTGTGCGGACTGGCAAGTGCTTGCCACTGGAGGACTTGCCGCAACTCCAAATTCAGATCAAAACTGACGTTGAATGTTCTAAACCTTCTCCTGCAGATATTAGACACCTATCCATCCCGTCCTACTAAAATCTTATCCCTCAATATTTTGTTGGGGCCGCAAAGACCTTAACAACTATATTTCTACAGGCCAGATACTTGACAGCGTTAGGGGAGGCTGAACAGTGCTTTCTGAGCTTTTTAATTGTTGGCGATGTTAAATAAGCTTCCACGCGCAGCATAGCTGCAGTAACAGCCGCGGGACGTCACGAGAAAGTCCCTCAAACAAATCAGAGTCTCATCGTACCTGCTTATTCCAAACCTATTTTGTCTTCAAGTTAGGCCCCAAGGCCGTAAGGACTTGGAGAGTCCGTACTGAGGCTTACCAGGGCTCGCTTTTCGGATTCTTGTTGGCCAGCGTGGGCCTTCTTGGGCCCTACCTTTGCTAGCGCGTGGAAGCCTACCCCTAAGTTCTACCCCCAACCTGTGCAACTGCATTTAGCGTTTAGGGTTCGGGTTTAGGGCTTAGTTATAGGGTCCATCCATGTAACAAACCCCTTTGTGATGCGCGCAAAACCTCAGGAAATACATAGATCATCTCCTAGAACCACCATGATCTTCCCAAGCATCCAAATCCGTTCGAGAGGATATCCCTGGTCATAATCCCTGTAATACCCATATGTATGTCAATGTATGTATGTATGTATGTATGTATGTATGTGTATGTATACATACATGTGTTTATAGACTCTTATGATCCCTACATAATCCCCTAGATCTTCCTCATTAGAATCTTGATGCAACTCTTATATATATATATACACATATATTTCGTGCGTATGCCCTAAACCCTAAGCCCCTAGCCCTGAACAGGAGTATCCCAACTTGAAGATGAAGCCCAGAAGCTGCATCACAGATGAGGAATGGGACCCTGGACGTCTGAATGTTGTTTAGGGATTTAGGGCCTAACTATGTCACGCAGGCATGCCGTCATCCTGACAAATGGGCGCCACCCCCATCCAGCATTCGGCTTAATTAGGGCATTTCGTCTTTGCGACTGTTGACATGCTGTGTGGACGGCGCGCCAAAAGCAGACATATACGCTGCTTTCGATTTCTGTTTTCTACCAAGCAGTTAAGCCTAAATCCCACACCGCCATGCATGCCAAATCGCGGAAATCTGACATCCATCCAAGGATTACTTCATACACATTGAGGACCGCTGGCGGAGCACTTGGGCCTTCGGTACGTGGGGTCTGTGTTTAAGTGTACCATATAGTCAGTTTAGGATTAGGGTCAAGGGCGTGGGATCTGCGTTTTTTCTGTGAGGGTGCCGTCTCATTACAGACTGCCTTCACGGCTCGCAACTTGCTTTTGCCATGCTGGAGTTGTTGCATTTGCCTGTGTTTCTCCGACTTATATAGTATGGATTGCGAAAATGTGCGAAAATCATCCCGACTCCTGATTTCCCTCTAAAGTCTAGACAGAGACCTCCAGACCGCGACATTACCAGTTGAGTAAATATCTCTGGGCCCTGCCCATGCTCAATGCCTGCCATAGGCCCAAAGTCGATAAACTTCTTCTTCTGGTTTTACGGATCCCTTAACCCCCTACACGCTGAAGAATCCTTCCAACCCCCCTAACATCTGAACCACCAAGTATACATGTTTCAAGGGAAGCATGAAGGTTTGATGCAGAATCCTGCAAACCGTAGGGCCCCAAGTGGCTCAACAAGGGCACTAAAGGAACTAATTGCACCAACAAAGGAATAATACATATAGCAGTATAGTATACTGTCTTGCAGCCCCTTGACTCTGAAGCAGTTGCTTCACATGGACTTAGAACCCGGTGAGTTGGTGCGGTTGTGCTCGCGGCAAAGGCTGGCTGAATAAGGAACCTTCAACCTTTTGCAGAGTCAACGCATGCCTGCCACAATTAAATGCTGAGACGTTTGGGGGGTAAGGGAACTAGAAGGCTACAGAAAAAGCGTGCAGAGGATCCCTTCGACACCCAGCGCAACTTGAACTGCGTCCTCGGGTCGGGCAGCAATGACAAGCTTTGGGAGGCCAGTTGTTACAAGGTCTTTCCAGGGGTTCGTCTACGTAACTCTCTATATTCATTCATCCTCCCTGGTGCTCCCCAAGCCTCCCCAGTACCTCCCCCCCTTGAGCTCACACAACTGAAGGACATGATAAGGTTGTTTGCGAAGCGTGCTACGCGACATTTTCAGAGGAAACCTTTAGAATCCTCAAACTGTATTCCTCGAATCATGGTATGATGTCTGCATATATCCCAAGGAGCTCTATAAGAGTCTTCTCTTTTGCAGAACTCCCCATATGAGCTATAGTCTAAATTCCTTAACGGGAATTATATAGGGCATTATATAGGGGACTGTCATAGGGTCGATTAAGGAGGATACCCGGAGTTAGACTATAGCTCATAGGAGCCCTACATGGCCAGCTCAAATCCGAACGAAACTTCCTACAATCAAGCGCAGCTGTTGAGAGGCCTTGGGCAGCGTGCGCCAGGCGGGTATTGGTCAAACTCTACTTGGAGTGACGTGCTAGCTACAATCTACTTACTTCTCACCCAGCTATAGGTCCCCTCGAAGTCTGTTGACCATGGTTGCAGAGGGAATCTGATTACGCTTACCAGGTAGGTTGTGGGTAGCAGGCCCCTCCAAAGTAGATGGAAATGATGCCAGTGGTAGCTGTACCTATCGTCCTTTGCAGTCGCAATTTCAAATTGAGCTAGTTTTTCGTAACAGACTGTAGAAGCGGAATGTTTACCAACAGCAGTTCAATAGAATCCGTATATAGCGATCATGTAGTGTACCCCACCAGAGCCCTATTCCAATTATTCAGGCTTCTACGGCTAGGTCAAGCTTGGCGTCGTAAGCCTATTGTCTGATGTGCCGGTTCCGGCCAACGTTAGATGTGCTCTTGGGATGTAAGGGTCATCAGGGGAAGGATTCGAGTAAACTCGGGGCGGCAAATACTCTAATGAGTGCTGAGTATTTGCCTGTGCTTAGTCATCGAGCTTGGCGACTCACCTGTGAGGTTTTGCTGGGCCTTAGGGGTATGCCTTAACCCTAAACCCTAGGAGGGACCCAAAAGATAAACCACCCACGACTCCGGGACCCCACCCAGATAGAGTTTCCTATACGCGTGCCCAAAGATCGAAGATAAAGCTGCAGATGCTGCTGCTTGTTTTTTGTTGACGCCTGGTAAGTGAGTAAGAGAAGTGTTTCCCATGACGCAGTTCTAGCTGCAGCCCTCAAAAGGGTTTTGGTCAGATCCTGTAAGAAGGAACCCGATAGTCCCCTCAAAGCTCCTTGCACTTCCCTAGGGCTACACCCCAAAACTCAAGCAGAAGCTAAAATTCCTAAACTTTGGTATGTCAATGTGTGTATACATATACGAATAGCTGCTGATAATGCCTGTATATCGTAAATGATTGGGCTACTCTAGTAACTTAACTTAAGTTCCTAACAGCAACCCAGTTTTTTGACAAACCCTAGAGCCAAATCCATAAACCATACAAGGCCCTGAGGCCAAAAATCCAGACACAAATTTTAAGAACCCGGATTCCTACGCCATGAACCCTAGAGGTGTCTCTGTCACCCCTAAAAATTAAACCCCTAAACCCACCGCATTTAGATTTAATTCGGGATCCTAGTATACAAATAGTGCTTACATTGGGCCCTAAAGTCTATAGATATAACCTACATTGGATTATTTGCATCCTTATGCCGTAGGTGTCTCTGTAATCGCTTTGAAGGGGCCCCTATTTTGAGAAATCCATAGACTCCCCCAGGCGAGGCGTCGGTGGATTGGGCGCTCTGGCCCGCGGAAAACGAGCTGAGGCGAAGTGTGGTGGAACGGTTGATACTAAAAGTCCTGGGCTCCTTAAACGGGACATTGGTGTTATATATATATATATGGATTGTTTATGTAGATAGGATTTACTAGATGGGTTTGAGGTTCTATTAGACTTCAGGGCATAAAGTCCCAACCTTGAAATTCAAATTCATGCATAACCCTAAGTACCCTCAAGCATGAAAAGTATGGGACTGTTCTATCATGAGCTCATGCAAGTCGCTTCTAGAGTGTTGAATTTGTCTTCGCACTCCTGGTCCAACTTGCGCGAAGGCCTGGGGTCGACGTTTGGAGGCTTATAGGACTTAGAGCCAACTTCCAGCAAGCAACACTTGAGCTTGGGGCAGGGTGTCGCACATGCGCTGCATTCCTGACCTTGAGTGTAGATTGTGCTTGCACGCCACCAGACTCAAGGCGGCGTCGGGGCTTTTGAACCCCAGGACAAGGTAAAACCCTAGCCCCAAACCTATAAACAGAGTCAAACCGGGCCATGATTCTGCAGTAGCTAGTGTTGGGTCGAAATAACACCCAACACTCTAAACCCCTGACTACTTTAAACCCTAAACCCTAAACAGGATTTAGGGCAGTAGGGCTCTCGGCTTGGCAATTTGTCGCAGGCCCAGCGGGATGCGCCTGGGTTGATGGTCTAAGGCTTTTCTGGTATACCTGGACCCCCCAAAATATGTAGACTACTATTGTTGTTTATTCTATTTACCTGTAAACTCTAAAGCCTAAGCCTCTACACTTAAGTTAAGGCAGGGTTTAAGGCTTGAAGTTCAACTTGCGGTTTGGGGTTTAGGGTTCTATAGGGTTTGATGTTTATAGGGTTTGGAGATCAGGGTTTAGGCTTCAGGGTTTAGGGTTTAACTTGGCACTACTAAGGGAGTAGCTTTAAACCACTTCGGGCCCAGGATTGCAAGGTAAGTGGGAATTGCTTACTGCATCTCAGAGCCTCTAATCTAAAGGGACTTTATTGGGAACCCCAAACAGGGAACCCCAAGAATATAGTAGGAATATAATTGGAATATATTAGGAGGACCCCCCACCCAGTAATAGTGATATAATAGGAATATAAGGGGACCCTAATAAATCCTTATTATCCTTTATAGTCACTATTACAGGGTGGGGGGGTCCACCTAAGGAATAGACCTACAAGGGTCCTTATATTCTATTATGTTCCTACTATATTCTTGGGGTTCCCTGTTTGGGGTTCCCAGTACAGTCCCTTTTTAATCACCTGCAGTCATCTTCGTGAAAGATATAGCTTAGGTTGGGCCCCCACCCACTAATAGCGACCACAAGAGGTAATGGTAATTATATTAGGGTGCTTATATATCCCTAGTATACCACTACTAGTGGGTGGGGGCCCAACCCAAGATATAGCCTTCCACCTGGCAACGTTAAACGTTTTGGAACTTCAAGCCATGTTGATCCACATCTTTTTTTTTACATAATGCTTACATTGGGTACGAAAGTCTAGAACCATTATACCTACACTGGATCCTTTGGGAAGTGTTTGTTGAGTAGCTGTGGGTTCTTCATCAAGTTGTTGAAGCAGTTTACTCTTCTAGTGCGGCATGCAGCTTGACCACTCTACGTACTGTCTATGGATGCCAAGCTGTCCCAAGGTTGTAACAGCCTCACCCAGGTCTCGGAACCATTTCCGGCAGGTTCGAGTGTGGCCTATTTCTAGGAATCCAAATAGCCCAATATAGGTAATATTTGGAATCTTCAGGGTTTAGGGTTTAAGTTCAGGGTTTAGGTTAGCCCAACGTAGGTATCACTTACAGATTGTTGGGCCAATGTAGGAATGATTTGTATACTTAGATCCCTAAGTACCCTTGATGGAGTGTAGCCTCTTTGACTTGACAGCAATCCTTTGACATATGAGATCATGTGAGCGACGATGTCCAGGTATGTCAAGCGAGCCATCTTGCATACTAGCGAAACAGGGTTCTCTTAGAGGTCAGCTGTCAAAGTATATTGTAGTTTGTACATAGTTACATAGTTGGTATCTTATCATCGCAGTCCGAGTGCAATGTTCTTGATCACAGGCTGTGTCTTGTCTCCAAACTCCGATTTGAAGTATCTTTGACAGCCACATGGAGGTCTCCCAAAATCAGAGACGCTTTTGGGGGAGTACCCATCATAAGGAGAACAGTCCATTGAGATCTACGTCTAGGGCACCCTACTTCTAGAAGCCCCCACATCCTGATGCTTATACCTTGGGTACTGCCCCCCCTTAGTAACAGTTGGATAATATTTATAATATGGTTATATATAGCCCTTAACAGGACCCCTAATGTAGACTGTTACTGGGTGGGGGCAGTACCCAACTTAGACCCTAAACCCCAAATGCCCAGACCGTGGCTCCTGGCTTCTTTCCGCTCGTTGGAGAAGTGGCCCAAAAGCGGCTCCAAAGTTCCAGGCCAGGAGTAATTATTCAGGTGATATCAGGTGGCTTTGAAAATTAGGGGTTCAGGGTTCAGGGGTTTAGGGTTTAGCGTATTTAGTTACCTCAACGAGTATATCAAGGACCCTAGACTTACGTGCGTATACAGTACTAGGGTCCCAATTTTTCTTAAATCACCTCACGAAAGAGCATTGAGCAGCAAGTGCTGGGTTTTGTTGTAGGGTGAAAGTGAGATTGGGGTTCAGTGGGCATGTGGACTTTCAGCACTACAGAGGAATAGTGTTTTCGATGTGTTGATAAGAATGAGTGGGTTCACTATCCTTTTGTCGCCGCACTTCTAAACCCGTGTTCTGAAGCACGTCTACTCAGCATTCCCTCTGAAAACTTTACCAGGTCTTGAGGGGGGCCGAGAACTTTTAACACATAACCAGTACACGTAGGGTGGATACTACCGATCCTACATCACCCTAGGCATCTTCCCCTTGGAATTACAGTGCTGTAGTGTACTGAGGTCCTGCAGGCTTTTACCCAAGCGATCCAAATAGCCCAATGTAGGCAAAAATTGCAGACTTCAGGGCCCAATGTAGGTAGTTTTTGTATACTTGGATCCCTAGGGCTAGTATCAACAGCATTGCATGGTCCCCAAAACGAGGCAGCATGAGGCGGTGAATTTTCAGAGACTCGGAGCTCCTATTTCACGGCAGGTTGGAGCCCAAAAGTTGGGAGGAAGCATAGTCCCCCTTGAGTAGATAGAGTTATAGGGGTTATACAGGGATAATGGAACAGAAAATGGAAACTTCTATTTAGGGTCTGGGGTTTCGAGTTTAGGGTATAGTCCCCCTTAAGTAGATAGAATATGGGGCAAATATGGGGATCTTATTTTATATACCCAAAGCCATATTCCATCTACTTAAGGGGGACTGTAGGAAGGTGTTGACTTTGAGCAATGTTCCTTTGCTCGAGGTGTGCCTCTTGAAGGAGAAGTTTTCGGGAATATACCACCATTTCAAGGATTTCTCTGCGTAGCTGCTGGGAGGTAGTTTCAGGAGTGCTAGTTGTTTGTTACCAAGATCCAGCTATTATGGTTGAGAGCCTATTGGCAAGACGAATGTCTCGTCTAAGGTGCTTAGAGAATAGGCCTCATGAGACCAAGGAAATACAGCGAAGCGGATGAGCCTCAAAGGTAGGATTTGCTTGAGATTTCGAAGTCCAGGACGATGCCCACAGCGTGCATGCACCCCCCCCACTAGGCGGTACAATTTTTGAAGCATACCATGTAATCCATATCCATTCCCATGGAGCTCCGAGTCTAAGTCTCATGCTACAAATAAACTTGAGCAGGACTTCATGCATAGTTTCTGGACGCTCCCCAGTATGCAGATAGACTGTTCATAGGTAATGGAGGAATGGATCCCCATGGTAGCCTTAATATAACGCCCGATTGCCCCCTCAACCCTAAACCCTAAACCCCTGTATTTGCCATGCCCCAGCATAAAACCCGCAAGTACGGGCAGGTTCCCAGCCAAGAGCTGCTGGTCCATTCTGAAAGGCAGCTGAAAGTGAGCTTCCGCGGATGCCAGACATGGAAGCTCAAGAAAAGGGTGAGGGTACCAGGATGGGCTCTTCATTATTATTACTATTACTACAATTCTTACTATTGCCACAATTATTACTATTGGTACTATTCTTACTATTATCACTAGTATTACTATTACTGCTATTGTTACTAGAGCGGGCGGGGGTTGATATAGCTAGCCTGGTAAGGGTCCTAAGAGAATTTAAGGTTGAATCGCGCATCCTGGGAGGCAACTAATGTAACCTGAGTAACTACAAATCTCATTCCAAGAATCCAAATCCAGTTCCTGCGCTTTGGGCCCCTATAATGGGCCTTGATATTGCAACCAGGATTCTAGTATTCCGGCGTAGATAATTAAGGGGAATCCCTATTTTGGAAATATTCATACGCAAGCCTGAGCTTTGTTTCCAGGACAGCCCAAACCACTATGCGACTATGTCCAAGCAAGCAGAGAGGCTGTTGAAAAGAAGCTCTTTCTCACTAAAAAGGAATCAGTCCCCACCCACGAGCTTACTATAGAAACCTGAAGAAGGACTAGCATGATTCGCCAACCAGATAACATTAAAGCTATTTCTAGTCTTACCAGTAGACTTAGCATTCTTACCAGGGGAAGAACCTTCCACACATATTGCAGGATGTTGCTTTTTAAGCAGAACTTGTAATACTATTCGAACTTGTCATGCAGTTGGCTTCTGAATCTCAAAAGCAGGCACTATCTGGTCACTATCTCTTGCAATAGTAGGGGAGTTTCCCAAGCTAATCTTCATGGAATCCCAAAGTGAGACTGGCCATAAATCAGTTCTAGTTACCTCTTCTTTCTTCCTACCTTCCTGTAGCCCCTAAATCCTAGACCCTAAGCCCTGAATTCGAAACCCAAAATCATAAACCCCAAGCCCTAAAATCTAAACCCCAACGTTGAGTAAGCCCCATATGCTACAACCGAAGTTGACAGCGCTTTTCCCTGCAGGCCTGCTCACTTAAACTCGTGGGTGGCAACACGGGGAACACTGTGGACATTAAAGATCACCCTAAGCCCTAAACCCTAGGGGTTTTGGGCCACAACCTTAGACCCTAAACCCCATGATATACTACCCTGGGGTTTAGGGTTTAGGCCAAAACCTTAAACCCTAAACCTTCTGAAATACTACCATAATTCCCAGGGATATTGGGATTACATAGGGGCATATTGGGTTTGGGGATTAGGGCCAGGGTTAAGGGTGATATTAAACATCCTGCATGAGCCCAGGTACCTTACAATCCTTTAGTAGATCAAAGTCATTCAGGGTTTTCAGAATCAAACGTAGATTATTGAATAGCAAGAAGGGCTTAGGGATCCAAATAGCCCGATGTAGGCAACATGTGTAGACTTTAGGGCTCAATGCAGGTATTATTGATCGACTTGGATCCGTGACAGCCCCATGGACCTGAACCTCAACACACTTTTTTTAGAAAGCCCGAAACTCGCGACAGACCCAACTGTGCTTTTAGCAGCTACAAAGAGAGAGAGGCTGGCAACACAGCCAATTCCAGCGCACGATATCTGTGGTGTTGATTTTGCCTTCAGCCATCAACAAGAAATGTAGCACTAAAGCGTCTACTAGGGCAATCATTTCAATGATCATGCAAAAACCTAGAAGCTTGGCTGACTCCGACTGTCTCTTCCCCAAAGCTCACAAGAGGTGATGCGAGATCATAGTTGCATGGCAGTGGCACAGACGCCCATGAAGTTCTGGTGTGTATCCCCACTCAAGAGCTGAACCCTTGTACCCTAAACTCCAAACCTCCGTACACCCTAGCATCATTATTAATGGTCTTTAATTTAAAGAAACCAAGACCTATACGCATACAGAACTTGTACCTGGACCTCAAAAAGATGCGCCCTGAAGGTCAAAGGGCGGCAAGGGCGGGAAGTTTGGTGGCAAGGGCCCCAAAGGGAGCGGAAAGCATGGCAAAGGAAAGTCAGGCGCCTCAGAATGCACAAAAGATTTAGGGTTTAGGGACCTCTAGAGATATGTAGAATACAAGCTTGTTTGACTTTTTATAGCTTGTGAGCAGTTGGTGTACCCACATCTGGGGTGCAGCTCGTCCTGCTCAAAAAACAACAACGTTGCATACCCCCTCTCATTCAATGGCGGGGAGGTATTTATCTCGAAAGCAGATCTTGCGGGACCCCGCCCCAATGAACCCAGGCTGGGAAAGTATTGGCCAAGGGTACTGCTATCGTAAACCTATACTCCAAAAGCACGGATTTCTGGCCAATCTGCATGATTAATTACTTGCAGTTGAAGAACCGACGAGGACTTGGTAATCTATTCGACTATGGGGGGGTAACAACACGATCCCCGACAAAGAGCGCTGAAACTATAACAAACAAAGGTTAATATGCTTCAAGTAACTGCCAAATCCTTGTCCCTGAATCATCCATGTGTACAAAGACTAGGGGATTTCCTGAAATCGTAGGGCGGGATCCCAGTGAGCTTTCTGTTGTTTCCTGAAGCCTGTGCACCAAGTAGCCCTAGACCCCACCGGATATATTGTCCACTGAGCCCGAACCCTATGCGTATACATCCCCATATAAACCCTTGGGTTCCATGACCCAACATATCAGGTACTTTCCATGATGGGTGGACCATGGTGGACCCCAATATAAACCCCATGCATAGTCCTCACCATAGGGCCCATGGAAGCGACCCTAAAACCCCTTCTAGACCCCAAAGCCTGATCCCCAAGCCCTCACCGTAAGCCCTACTGAACCCCATTTTGAAAAATAACTGGGTTGCTGTTAAGGAACTTAAATTAAGTTACCAGAATGGGTATATATAGTAAATAATAGGGTGTCCCCAATATAGTAACTTACTTTAAGGTCCTTAACAGCAACCCACGTAAAGTAGAGCCCAACTCAGGGGGCCCCCCGGCGCCCCTCAGCGTCTTCCGTCCTGGGCCGCCGGGCCCAGCGAAAGGAAAGGGATGGGCAGCCCGACAAGCTTTAAGGTTTAGAAGGTTAAGGGTTTGGGGTCTGGAGGCTTCGGGTTTAGGGTCTGGGGGGTTGGGCTATGGTTTGTGGCTTCAGTTGGGGGGTTTCAAGGCTTTGGGGGGGCCTGTTTGGACTACTTGCTGCCAAGGGCTAGAGGCCTACATCATGCTGATGACGACGGTAATGATGATGGAAATGACCATGATGAAAATATCGACGACGACCACGACAACGACGACGACGACGACGAGGAGGAGGAGGATGATGATGATGATGCTGAGATGATGATGATGATGATGATGATGATGATACTGCCGATGATGTCATCGTCGTTGTCGTAGTCCTCCTCTTCCTCCTGGTGGTGGTGGTGCTGGTGCTTTTGAGATGGAGGGGGCTTCAAGGCTTCAGTATGCTCAGTTAAGAGGGAGCGGGTTTCATATGCAGGTGTCAGATTTGGACTTTGATTTGAGGAGTTCAGACTACCGCGCGGCAGACTTAGAGTTTAGAGTTGGGTTCAAGTAGACCTTGTGTTGTTTTGCGTTGAGGTGGGGTCATTATTTCGTACAGCTGAATCTCCACTACCCTTTGCGAAGCCTCGGATGCAAGGAAAGCAACCAGTAGCGGCCTCATCCCTGCGCAATGCCAGGATAGCTCCAGACCACCTAGGCTGGACAAGTGGGTGCCTCAGTGTGGTAGAACTTCTTTGGCAGGGTGCATGTGGACTATCCAGGCCTCGATAGATTATTGATCAGTTCTGTCCAGTTGTGTTCTTCTTCGGCAGCTATGTCCTGCAAGATTGTGTAGCGCGTGATGGGGCCGGGGTCAGCTTGCTCCCAGTTGTGGGAGCTTTTGCTACCTTGTCGTTACGAGAAGGGTCCAATCGGCACATGGAAAAAGCTGCCGTGGGATTGTTGTGCTAGCCATGTTGGATTAGTGTGTGCACTTCTCAACACCAAGATATCCTCCATACCTTAGGTGGGGGGATAAGGGATAATAAGGATTATATTAGGGTCCTAGTATATTCCTATCATACCACTGCTACAGGGTGGGGGGTTCCTCCTAATCCATACCTCTGGAGCCCATAACATACGCCTGGATAAAGCTTTCTTGGCCCCAGCATGCCGAAAGACCGGTCTGTCGTAAATGCGCCGTCCTTTGCAGCATATTTGTTGCAGCATGACAGAGCACCATGGCTACACTGGATACCTGAATAGCCGAGTCATCCCCCTTCCTGGGCTTCTCACCCTAAACCCGAAACCGTAGACCCTTAAACATCTAAAGGCCCATCGCCAGTTGCCACATGCATGTATGCGTCCATGCATGCACCGGTGTTCGGGGGTCGAGTTATCCTTCCGGACGGGTTCCCTGGCGGGTCGGTGGGGTTTCGAGGGGGCGCTCTTTTCTGCGCAATGCCTTTACCCTAAGGGTCCAAGTACTCAATATTCATATACTCCCCCAAAACCTGTGCTACAATTATTATTACCCAAAACCCAAGTACTAGTACCTAATTATGGGGTACATGGACACTCTGGGTTACAAGGACTTGAATCGCCCTGAAGAAGCTGAAGCCCTGAACCCTAAACTGTGCCCAGGTGAACAAACCCTCTGAGGAGGCATCCGAATCCTTACGCAGCACTTCAAAACCCGCCAAGAATGACTTTGAAAACCAACCCTCTACCCTACATCCTAGTGTTTAGGATTTAAGGCTTAGGGTCAAGCAAAAATTAGCTCACAGGTAGATGTTGAGCAAACCCTACCACCCCAACACCATACCCTAAGGGTCCAAGTACCAAATAGTCATATACTCCCCGAAAATCACAAATGTATACAATTGTTCATTACCTAAGCTTCAAGTACCCAATAACTATGTACTTAAACCGAAGCCCTTGGGGAGAATATTCCAAATACCACATCTCATGGTCCTCAACTGTAAATCCACGACGCCAACACCTACACCCCCAAGGCCCTACACCCAATCCCGACCATCCCTAGATTTTAAGAGAAGCCTCTGGGGCTTAGGGTTTAGGGTAGGGCTGCATAAGCCCTCAGGGGTCTGCAGCCAATGCAGCGAGTTAGGATTCATAGTACTGTATATTATGTGATACTATTTTAGCTGGGGTACTACCCCCACTCGGGAGCAGTTGGATAAAATTCATATTCTAATCAGAGATAGCTTTCAATATTACCACTATTGCAGACTGTTACTGGGTGAGGGATGTACCCACATTTTAGTAGGGAAGGAATATAATCCCTACATGATCCCTAGATAACATATTCCCCGATTTCCTACTAAGAACCAGTAAGTAAAGGGATCCTCGGGAAAAGGCCTCGAGATCGAGAACCTGTGGAAGACCCAGGGCCGCTAGACGAAGGCGAGGTGCACCTTTGCGCAGTCAGAAGCTTACCCTAGGGTTTAGGATTCAGGATCTAGGGTTTAGGATTTAGGTTTAGGATTTAGGGTCTGGGGATTGAAGAATTGGGGTTTAGGATTTAGGGTTTAGGGTTAAGCTTTAGTGTTTCGAGTCTATGGTTTGGCGTTTAGTGTCTAGTTTGAAGCTTATCCTACTGTAGGATATACTCGGGGATTACTGGTGTTGTACAGGGGGGCTATATTATATGGATTATAGTAGGAGAGTGGAAAAGAAAATGGAAACTAGAACCTAGGGTTCAGGGTTTGGGGATAAAATAGTGACTGTAGGATATAGGGCTCAAGCGGGGATTCTGGGGGTTGTGTGGGGGATATACTTGAAGGTTCATGGGACTTAGTAACTACTTATAACTGGGCTTGTAACCGGACTTATAACCCCCCTAAATGGCCTTATAGGGGTTAGCCCAATTACAAGTAGGGTTGGCAACCCAGCTATAAATAGTTACTAAATCCCATGAACCCGCAAGTAGGGATTCGTGTTTGGGGACCATTGAGCTTACCTGCAGGGCTGCCCCAAGTTTGGACTTTCGTTATGAGTGGGTTATACCAGGGATGCGTATGGTTATAGGTTCTAGAACTCATCGTTGTGGGGATCTAACCCTAAGCCCTTAACCCTAAACCCTAAACCCTAAACCGTAACGAGGCGTTCAAAGTGAGGCACCCTAAGTATGGTAGGTTATGATAATCTAGGCGTGACTTCGGCCCAGTCACCATATGCCCTAGCATTGATCTAGCAAAGCAAAGGTGAGTATGTCAGGCAGTTGCAGGGTTTATTCGAGACTCTTACTGCATGGCTCCTGCATATGTGCCGTTGCAAACCTCAAGCCTGAGCCTCAGCTTTTGAAGCAACAAGGCCCCGTACAGTTTGGTAGGTTAAACCTCATGTGATCTATAGTCTAAACTCCTTTAATAAGGGGGTGATATGAAGACTACTATGGGGGTCGTTAAGGGGGATACTAGGAGGTTACACTATAGCTCACGTACTACACCATTTCCTGGACAGAGCCGTACGGTAAACCCCAAACCCCAAACCCAAACCTACCCGGCCTACTATTACTATTACTATTATTTTTACTATTACTATTACTATTGCTATTACTATTACTATTACTATTATTCTTAGTATTCTAAACCTCCTTCATCCTATGCGCTTCTTTGCCAGGCCTGCTCCTGAATATTCAGAACTTTGTAGAGGAGCGCGGCGGCCAGGTCGAAGGAGGCCGGGCGAGCTGTACGAAAACATCACGGTTTAGGGTTCAGCGTTTGATGTGACGGTTTTTGGGGTTCCTATTGGGGATGATACTGTAATTCTGTGCGCATTGCCATGTCGGAGTTTCTCACGTCTAAGCTACAATCCGACTAAGATGTCCCTTAACTTATTTGAGTATGTGGCATAGGCCGATTTCCAAAGTATGGCCTTGTAAGCGGCCCCGCAGATTTCAGTTTTTGCAGCCTGCGTTTAGGGGCCGGCTACTTGTTATCAAAACAGGGTGTGCTGAGTTCGCGTGTCAGCGCTGGGGTTGCAAAGGAAGCAGTTCTGTGCTTAAACCACCCTGGGATTGGGAAGGCCGAAACCCTTAACCCCAACCCTGCATAATCCCTAAACTCCTCAACCTCACCCAAAGTTACCATGTACCCTTGAGAAAGGTAAAGATTGGGCCATTCTCACTTACTCTAACTGTCCTTCTAGGGTTTCCATGACTGGGCTATTATAACTTGTATTACCTATGGTTGTAACAGTCAGTGTGAGGGGGAATGACGCAAGGCAAAGATACCAACGTATTGGTATCAACCTTTTTGTATTAGGCAGATTGGTTTTGGCGGCAAGCCCTGGGCCTTGTGCATAGAACCTGTCTCAGGGGTTGGTGCCCATATAGAGGCAAAAAGGGTCGGGTTTAGGGCGGTATCCGCTGATAAGGCCGTATCAATCCTAGACCCTCACGCAAACCCTAAATCCCACCCCATCAGCCATAGTCCAACCTCACAGTATCCCCCTTAATGAGCCCTATCGCACTCTCCTATATAATGCCCTATATAACCCCCTTCAAGGTACTCCGAAAAAGGCACGAGTCAGGAACCCCTATGTAATCCCCTATATAACCCCCTTGAGGGAGTCTAGACCCTAAACCCTAAATCCTAAACCCTAAAAACCCTACATAATTTCGTATACAGTCCCCTATATAATCCCCTTTAGGGAATTTAGACCCTAAACCCTAAATCCTACACCCGAACAACCCTATATAATTCCCTATAGAATCCCCTATATGATCCCCTATATAACACCCTATATAACACCCTTTAGGGAGTTTAGACTATATCTCGCATAACCCTGAGAAGGCCAGATCGGAGCTGCCTTCGTCGGCGTGAAGCTGCTTGTCTTCTACACAGTTTAAGGGTTTAGGGTTTAGGGTTTGGGGTTTGGGGCACTCAACTGAGCAACTAAATGTGAGGATTTCCCAAGATTTAGGGTATATACCTTCTTGGGGTAAGGATTTTAGCATTTTGGGGTCTTGTTTGAGGTTGCCCTACTTAAGGGGAACTGCCATGCGCTTATAGGATTTAAGATGTATCGGCCTTCCTGAGTCTCCTAAACCCTAAACCCTTCCTGTAATGAATCTGGATTCCCAGAGCCTTGCTCCACCCACGACTTAGCTTGGAGACCCCAAAAAAAGGGGCACTGCAAAGACGAGGGTCCATGTTAGGTTGGGAGGAAGCTGACCCTAATCCCAAGCCTTTTGGAAATGGCAGCTTCTCAAAAGAAACCTTTTAGCCCTAAACTGTGCAAACAGGGTCATGCAGGGTTGCGTCCCAAGGTCTGAACAGGGCCAAATCAACTTTGAAGTGCGATCTTATTTCGGGTGGTTCCCAACAGCATGTAGAACAACAGGTTCTATTCATTAGTTTACATGGGGGTTTGGGGCAAGTTCTCTACCTAATCCGAGTCACTGTTGTTGATTCTTCGCACTTTTGCGGTATCGCTTTCTTGAATGACTTCACCAAGGACAGTTCTTTTGTTCCTAGGTTCATAAGGAATAAATCACTATCTTCACTGCATTTGGACATCTAGAGATCAGGGGTCCCGCTGAAAACCTTAAATCGCCTTTCTGAATGTACAGCACCCGCCTTCGAAATAGCAATGGGTCCCCCAGCCAATTAGTTCAGGAAAGGTTGTTTGGGGGATCCTGGAGGCATTCAAAAGGCAGGACTCTTGGGTTTCCAGTTCAGAGCATGCCCGTATTCCGTAGAGGACAAAAGTTCACGCTACTCCGCACCCTTTTCATGATGCCGTTGGGCTGAAAGTTCACTCTGGACCACTTTGATATTGACTACCCAACAGTAGATCCCTGTTCTAGGTAGGGGGTGAAGCGAGAAGTCAGGGCGCGCATCTCTGAACTGGCACCTCCTTATGTGTTCTAGGACCGGCAAGTTGAAGGTTTATTGTTGTGATTTGGTTTGTGCCAAGCAGCAGACTTATCATTTGAATAGTTTGCACGCTTTGTCGCTGAAGCTTCCTGTCTGAATCTGAAATGCGCTACTCCAGTTCATAGCCTGCCAAGACAGCAAACTACATTCATAGGAGCTGCAGATGCGCAGAAAACTTAGCTTTTTGTCCCATTGCTGCCTCATGCATCATGGATTCCCCCACTACCCCGCCCGCCTCCACCTAATACTGACCCCCAAGGTTGTCTAAGGATATGCGGGTAATTACAGCTGATTAAGGTTAAAGAAGGGAGTATGGAGTTTGTAGTAGGGCAAGCCAGTAATCCATCATATGGGTCATTCTCAAAATTCTGGGCCGAGGTTGGCTATAGATTATGTCACGGCACCTTTTTTTCTAGGGGTACCAAAATAGGACCCTAATTATGTAAGGTGAGCAAGGATAGACGTTGAACTCCGACCTCCCAAGCTCTCAGACCCTAACCGTGCAGGAGGATCATGTTGGTAGAGCTCAGGTTTAGGATACAGGGTTTGGGGACTGAATAATGATACTATAGCATACAGTAGAAAGGATGATGATATCCTACCATTGGGTAGAGTTCTTTTACAAGAAGGATGAACCCTACTTGGTTCAACCACCAAAAAGCGCCTACCAACAGGAAGATGCAGCTGAAACCTCACTTCGACCTTGTGGACGTGGGCGGCGGCAAGTGCCGCAGCATGCAGATGTGTAAGGGCGCATAGCCCTAAATGGTAGTTTCCCAAAATAAGGGGACCCCAATATAGACCCCAAAATACTATAGTCCTTATTATGGGGACCCCCAATAAGGTACCCCTAATCATAGGAAACCCCTAAATCTCAACCCTAAGGATCCCAAGTACCGAACTGATTTACTACTCGGGTTTAGGGTTTAGGGTTTAGGGTTCATACTGGGATTTAGGGTTTAGGGTTTAGGGTTAGTTACTACCCCATTTTTTTGAATGAGCCCTGAACCCTGAACCATTCAACACGAGACCCTGAGCCCTGACCCTCGCGGTGTTCGGGGCTTGGCTTCTTAGGTTTCAGTCCTCACTTAAACCACCCGTGTTTTGCTTCCTTTTTTTCGCAGCAGACTCTTAGTTAGACAAACGCGAGCGTAAGTAAGAAGCACCAGGACTGGGATGAAGGCTCCTGGTGTTAGGCTTGGTGTAGGTGAATCCAATGAACATTTGTATGCTCATGGAGGGTCTGAGGGTTTAGGCTTGAGGCCTGCCAGGCTGTCGACCTTACTGAATCGTAGGCCGCGCCAAGATGAGAGTTTGTTGCCAGGCTGATGCCTGGGGGTTAAGGGTTTAGTATTATGCCGCTTCAGGGCCGCAATGTTACCCATCAATACAATTAGCTATCCGGGAGAATATTTATCAATATCTGTCATTAAAGAGAAGGGACCTCTACCTTGGACATGTACACCAGCCAATATTAAAGTTTTGTCAGGTGCAGATGTGTCAAATCAAGATTGCCAAGTCCCTATAGGTTCCAGACATGTCTAGGGTTCCATAAAAGTTGCTGATATTCAGCTCCCTTCAACTTTACAACTTTACAGAACATTTGCCGACTGTGGTGGTCTTGGCCCGCCTCTCGCAAGCCAATCAGCGCGGCACGTAGCAATGAATTGTAGGGTCGGCGTGTCATCAATCTTGCTTGCTGTCAGAAAGTTGTATCAGAGATTACGGGTGGTGCCTTCCCTCCACCCACACTTCCATGCAGAGTTTAGTTTCCCCCATAGTGACAACAGTGGTTGTAGCTGGTACTCTTGGGAATAGTACTGGAAACAACAGCCAGAATACCGCAGACCGCGATAGTCTGCATAGTCAAACCTAGGATCCTGCGAAGCATGAACTCCAAACTCCTTGGAGAGTATACTATAGTGCACTATAGTATACTATACTATAGTATAATATACTATAATACAGTACAACAACTTCTTTGTGAACATGTGAGCCCCGTACAGCCCAACAATCCGTAGGTAAGTAGTGTATGACTCAACGTCACCGGTGAGCACACGATCTTCAGGTACTGGGTACGACAGATTGGATTCGATGGTCCCCTGCCAGACGACTTTCGGGCTGCATTAGGCGCAACATCATGCTCCAGGATGGCGGGAGAAGTATGGAGTCATGAATTCATGTGGATACTTACTCGGGAAAAGAACCAAGCAGGTATATCATCCCTCATGTCCACCAGAATTGGACCTTTGCCTAAAGCCCCCGTGACTGGCCGAGTGAAGTCTTCTCTTGCATCTGGGGGAACTGTGTTTGTGTTTGGGCCTCAGGCTGGGATGATGTCATGGATCTAGAGTTAAGCGATGAGCAAACTAAGGATTGTAGGTGTTAGAAGCAGCGGAGGAATGCACAAGAACATTGAAGCATCTATATGGTTTAAAGTTTGGTTGAGGGTCATACAAAGGCTACTTTCCCCATTCCCTGCTAACGCTCTCATGTATCAGCATAGTTTTAGTATGTCTGAGGAGTGGGCGTCTTTCAGCCAAGATATGCAGACCCTACTGTGGGACTCGGAAAGAAACTGCTATGTTTGGCAGCCTCCATGTGAAAACCCCAACATCGGCTGCTTCTGAAGGGTGATAATGGCTCAGATGCTCGCTGCTACATGCTTATTTAGTCCTTCTTGTGCCCTAGCACCTGCGGTGCCCGCAGCCTGGTACATAAACGCAGATTTGGGGATTTGAATTCGCGAGTTTAGGACTTGTGAGTCCCTAGACCCTGAACCCTACACTGTAAACAGTAACAACCCTTCTGACTCGTATCCTGGCTGGGAGCAGACCTTAGGAAATCCCGAAGCCACTGGATCAAGTTCTGGCGGCGGAAGGTCCTGAAGAGGAGCCAAACGTCCGGGCTTCGGGTTTTGGGTTCAGGGAGATGCTATTGTAGGGTGGGGCTTGGGGTTTAGATGTTAGTGTTTTGGGTAAAATAGGTACTGTTGTAGGAGGTTTGCAAGGGATCACTATCGTGGCTGTTGCGAACGCAGGCCATGTCATAGGTAGCCGCTTGCCTTCCCCCAAACCAACCAGGAATCCTGTAAAGCCATCTTTGTAGAAGGGCTTCTCTGGGGCTGTCCTGTTAGTTTTTGGGTAGTGGATATGTCCACGTTCCCAATCACCAAGTTTGCGTGCGGAGTGTATCATGATACCATGATGCGTCGACTGTCGCGTCATCTTCTTTCAGTGTTTCCGTCTTACTGGTGTAGAGGCATCATGTACATTTTTGGTTTGGGGCTTAGGCGCAGTGTCCACGGCTAGGGGTTGTGTGGTGTAGAGCTTTGTTGGTCCAGAGCGGCTGGCCACTTCAACCCTATTCGCCTGCGCATACTTCAATGACGCCTCTCTTGCACCCTCAAACGTAAGCTTTCGACCTTTTGTTTGTTTTCTCCCTCTCTCTCTCTCTCTCTCTCTCTGGCTATCTCTCTTTTTGTCTTCATATTTCTCTGTCTCCTTCCCTGTCTCTCTCCCTCTCTCTCTCTGTCCATGTCCCTGTCTCTGTAGGCGTCCTATGTAATAGAAGGCCTCCTCCTTAAAACCGAACATCACAGCGAGGAACTTCATGGGTCCGTCCTTGCTGAGCTACGCATGGACCCCATCGAGCCCCCCTTTTTACAACAGACAGTAGGCTTCGCGAGGACCTTTGAGGCTCCAGTTTGGGGAGTGTATCGCAAGGTAGTTTGCGTGTTGACCAAGTTAACAGCTATATCCGCGCAAATATGAACAGCTGAACAGCCTGTCCCACATCCTGGCCACATGTTGAAACGGATGTGGACAGCGCAATCATATCCCAAAGCTTGTGATGAGGAAGCCCAAGTATTAAGGCAGTTGAGGGTGTGAGTTCAGAAAAGATGCGCCGGGTATGGCCCCACTTGTAGGATCCTTGCCAGGGCTTGTCCAGAATTCGTTTCTAGTTCTGGCAGACCCGCATGGGGGCTTGCAGAGGTGATCTTGACATGGGCGCTATATATAACCTGCTCACAACAAGACCCCTTTCATCCCCTGATGATCGTACTCATCTGTTGAAAGCTCCAAGCCCTAAAGCCTACACGCTAAATTACAAGCCCCAAGCCCTACAACCTCACGCCCTCAACTCTAACCCCAAGCCCTAAAGCCCATGCCCCAAGTCCTAAACTCTAAATCCCAGGCCATAAGCCCTAAACTACAAACCCTAAACCCCCAACCCTCAACCCCTAAGGCCATGCCCTAAATAACCAACCCCGGACGTCGCGAGGAGGTGCAAGATCTGCCAGACGAGTTGGTAGATGAACTAGCAACCTGTCGTGGCACAGCAGATTTCCTGTCCTCCCTGTTATGCGTACTTAGGGTTTTAGGGTTTTGGGGTTTTGGGGTTTAGGGTTAGGGTCTAGGGGGTCTAGGGTCAAGCGGTTAGGGGCATAGTGTTTAAGGTCCAGCAGGTTTAAGGTTTTGCTAAGGCACTTGGCCCGCTTGGCATTAGGGTGTGCAGGGGCTGTCCCGGGCTGGGGGGTAACAAGATTGTAGGTTTACGCAAGGTTGAACCGATGTCCTCATGCCTTCTGGTGGAAAGCTACCTCCCGCACTCTGGTATTTTGTCATGCGCAGTTCAAAGATGCGGCTTAAATCCTGTGTCCTTATGGTAGAAGTAGAAGCTTCTAGGGGCATTGCAATGCCATTGCCACTTGTAGAAGGCCTACAGGATACCTGGGAGAGGATTCATCGGAACCCGGACAGTCTAATTACTCTTCTTCAACTCGGTGATCGCTTCTTGATGACATGCGGGTGCAACGTCTGCAAGCACAACGGCTTGAAAAGCCACAAAGGAAAAAGTCTTTGACACCGGAAATAGCTTCTATTTTCTTGCTCCAAACGAGTATCCATTGCGGGCTTCTTGCTTTAATGCTGGCAGCATCTACTGCAAAGCTCAGGCTCCTTGTTGAGAAGCCGCGGAGAAAGGCCCCTGAATGTCCCTGTCATGTTGGCAAAAACCTTGCAGGTGAACCTTAGGCAACCCCAATCTATAATCTACTGGTTCTTAGTAGGGAATAAGGGAGAATAGATTATAAATACGATATAACCCCTATACAACCCCTGTGTAAGATATTCCCATTTTCCCTACCAAGCCTCAGTAAGATAACCAATACCATCAGCCAAGCTTCTGTATAAGCTTCGATCCTAGGTAGATGATGCATATGCAGCGCAATTTGGCGATGAGGCCTTGGCTGAAAACAAGATGTGATTGGTCAGTTGATACACACCAAATGGTTGGCCAAGGGCTTTATAGAGGGTTCGCTGAATCTTGGGAGTGGTTTGCACATTGACGATGGGTATCAAGTAGTTGGCAGTTGGATATCTTGTGCACCTTGTCCAGAATTAAGCAGGGTCCTCATAGTGGAGGTTGCTTCTAACGATGCACATAACCGGCGAGCCACAGTTTCTGAAAGCCACGTTCATGTGAGCCATAGCCTCAACTCCTGAGACAGGGGCTATATGGGGGATCATATAGAGGAGTATTATGGGGGTTATTGAAGGGGATACTAGGAGTTTAGACTATAGTTCATGTGGAGGAATCTTTAACGTCCAGTACGTTCTGATAACGATAGGGCCTTGCCTACCAGAACCAAGACACCTCTGAGAGATTGCTTTAGGCTTTCCGTTTCCACACCGCGAAGTGCTGCGAAGCCACAGGTGTTCATGGGTCTTTGGCTGTTGTTTGAGGAGTACCCTACCTCCCAAGAAAAAAAGCGGTAGTTGTTAAAAGAGAGTGCTTGGTTTGCAGGGTTTGCTCAGGGTCAATTACAAGAACCGAAAGGGCTTCCAGAGATGCAACCATGTGTGATTTTTCCGGGCCTGCGAGGAATTTTCTACTGTAGCAGTCATTGACCCGGGCCAGAAGGACTGTTAGTAGCCTTTTGATTTTAAGCCTCTAGATTGTCTGTCAAGAACTTGGACATTAATAAGATACTTGCAAAAACGTTCATGCTCTAAGGGTGGCCCACCAGGTCTCCAACCCTCAAGCCTTATCACTTGGGTACTGCCCCCGCTCAGTATCTGGAAACAAAAAATATCAGAACTGCTACTGGCTGGGGGCAGTACCCAACCTATCACTTCAGGGAGGGCTCCTAGTCTGCGCATGCGTGGGCCGAAGGACTATGACTGTGACTTTCTTGGCTTCCCGTCCCAGTTGGAAAGGCCGAATCAGAACTCAAAGTTGACAACGGAAACCTGCAACAATCACTGCAGAGATGCAAATCATAAGCTTGCAAGTAGAAAGCGTGGTTACCATATCCCCTCTGCCACAACAACTATCTTTGTGCATCGAGAGAGGCGTCGCCGATGGAAGAGGAGCCTCCCCTCGCAGAGGAAGATGACGATGATGAGCACCTTGGTTATCTTTGCAGGTTACGCTGCTTTACCCACATGTCCTTGTACAGCTATTGGTTTTGTATACGTTTTTGTCAGGGTTTATTTTGTATGAACGCAAGAGGTACAACATGGGAGCCTTTGTGTAGGGCTTCCGTTCAGCTTGTTTATTTTTGTTAGGGTAGGGTTGGGGTTTTGTGCTGCTGCGGGCATGATAAAGTGTGTCTGTAAACAGGATTCACCTGAAAGTTGCGGCATGTTGTTGGAAGATGAAAGAGGGCCAGGACGTTCTCACACAGGCGTGATAACTGCTTGGGGAGTAGTACGTCACGGTGCAAGGCCGGTCACCCCCCGCGAAAACCTACGCCCCAACCCGCCAAGATTGATGATTACCACTCTGTAGTCTGTGGTGCTTCACCGGGACACAGGGAACGGATCACAAGGATGGTCTTCAAGCATATAGTCCTCAACAATCCCCTGTTCCTTACGAAGCTTCAGGTAGAAGAATGCTCGGAAGTATTTGAGGTTCCCCGCCTCCCCTTTCTACCCCTACACCCAACCCCGTGCACAAAGCTAAGCTGTCTGTGAGGGAACCCATAAAAGTCGTGGATGGGGCTGTGGCAGAGGTCCCAGAGTCCTGAGTCCAAAGCTGAGGTATACTCAGTCTTTGCTGCGACGAGTGGAGGACTGGCGGGGCCCAAGCAACAGAAAATTTCTTTGATTCGTATTAGGTAGGCTACTGAACTTGCAATTTGTCATATTCAGACAGTACTAATCTACTTACGACAAGTGTTTTTCAGATCATGCTTAACGAGTTCATGAGCTCTGGTGAGGACCTGAACCATATGCTGATACGGGCACAGACATATTATTTTTGATGCAGGAGGAGATCTCGCGCCACCTGGGATACCCTCATAAATCCTACTGTACCCTGAATCTTGTGTTGTGCAAGATTTCCTTCATCCACAGCAAAGGGCATAGGGGTTTCTCGACCCACTCCCGCTTACGCATCAGTAAGAACATACAGACTGGAATCTCTAACGTGAGTAACTGTGTGCTTGAAATGCCCAGAAATTCGGTCGAGGGATGAGGGGGTCGAAGGCTTTGTGGGATTCAGTTCGTGCTTGAAGGGTGTAAGGTTTAGGATTGCGTGTCCTACTTGGTTTCTGGTAGATTTGTTGGGATTGAGCTCTTCTGGAGAAAGCCACTGCAGCTCAGCGCGCGCCTGGAAATTTATAGCTTAAGCTCATCGGTTGGATCACTCCCTCCCCGCTCCTCCGCTCGTGCTGTCAAGTAACCCCAAAATGCGATAAACAGTAGCCCCTATTATCCCCTACATAATTAACCCTATTTATAGCAGTTTCCATTTCTTTTTCCATGTTCTTTTCCATTTGATTCTCCAGTATTAAGGGGGATACTAAGGGTTTAGTAGGGAATAAGGAAAGTACAATTTCGGCCGGGGATGGCTTGTTGCAGGCTCCATCTTTGGATCACGTAATGATTTGTAACAACGCCCGGGCTCGCTCAGGACACAGTTCCCCTAAAAGGTCCATGTAGGTATATAGTATGTACTTGTGACTGCCCAAAGGCCCAAGTATAATGTAAAACAGTATAGCTACGTGGCTACATGGACCCTTCGAGTTAGGGGTTCAGGGTTTACGCTTATGTCTGTACCTCCATGCCCATTGGGAACGAAAGCCCCTTCAACTGTCCCAGTCTCAACCCTAAAGCCTTAAACCTTAAACCCTAAAACCCTAAACCCCAAAACCCTAAAACGCTAAACCCGAAACCCAAGACCCTAAACCATCCCATGCAGGTTCTGAAATCTGTAGCCCTGCCAATAACGCTGATAAACCGTGCCTCTTCTCATTGAACTGCTTTGGGACTTAGCTTGGACCTTAGACCCTTAACCCTTTGGGATTCCCTTATATTCTCATTATAGGTACCTAAGGGTCAACCTTTAGTAGGGGTCCTAAGTGCTACGTAGTTAACTGCTTTGGGAAGGAGCTCCAGCAAGAGCTGGCGGATGTCCTGGCCGCCAAAGGTCTACGTGAAGAGGCGCATCAAAACTCTCTGAAGTTGAGGGTTTGTGATTACAAACGCTGAACTTAGGGGTTTAGGGTTTAGGCCTTTAGGGTTTAGGGTTTAGGGTTCGGTCCATCGAGACTATAGGGCTTGCCATGTTCTGTTCCATTATCCTTATATAGCCCCAGTGTACTGTAGTAGTTTCCATTCTGGTTTCCACTATCCCCATTTGTCCCCAGTAGACTGTGGTGGTCATGGTATTCATTCGGGTACTTTCACATCTTTCGATTGCAGGGATGGATTGCTGCAGGGACGCTGGTCATGGATGTGGCGTTACTGAATCTCAGATGTTTCTGGGCATAATAATTGTGACTACAGTGACTACAGCCTACGCGATTTAGGGTCTAGGGTTTATGGCCTACAGCCTTGACTTTAATTTCGATCTACTGCAAGCTACGTACGCATATTCAAAGGTCCGAGGCGAGACCTGTGGGCATTTTTGTTGCATGGTGAGGCATGTTGCCTCGCGTACAACTGAACACCAGTGGAACACCCAAGCTTTCAACTCTTACTAGGCCCCCTAATTACCCCTGATCCACAGCCCTAAGCCCACGCCCCCAATCCAATCTTAAGGCTTCAGCTCTAAAGGCTCAGCCCTGAAGCCCCAATCTTAAACCCATAACCCCAAAAGCCTCAGCCCGAAGCCGTCACAAACTAGAAGCCATACGTTTCCCCCTAAACCCTAAACTCAGCCTTAAACCCAGCACTCTTGTGATGAAACCCTGGGCAGGATCTTCCCTCGAGCAGAGCCGGTCGCAGACCGTTTTCCCAGGACCGGGACTCCAACTCCCATTAGAGCCATTAGAGTAAACTATGGTGCCTTGAAAAATATTACATTACGTCACAGTCTATTCTAGTATAATATAATATATTATGTTGCAATATTTTTTGCGTTTAAAGCCCAGGTTTCAGATTCAAGGGCTGATGTTTTAGGGTTTGGTTTATGAATTTCCAGGTTTTCGTGATTGGTGTCTAAAGTTCAGGGTCCGGGCTTGCTAGGTTTAAGGCAAGTTTAGGGTATGTGGGAGTTTTCAGGATAGGGGATTCCGAATCAAATTTCTCCCTGATTTTGGAAATCCCCGCCACAAACACGGTGTTTTATTCTGGTGTTTTGGTAGTTCAGATGGCACTAAACCTTATAAGCCTTAACCCTAAACCCTGTTAGTGGGGACATTGGTATGAATGAACTTGTACAGTGGGAGACGCAGCCAGACGAAAATCCTACTTCAAGTCCCGAGCTGGCATGAACGAAGTCTGGCCATGAGGCGTGCCTGAATGCGGTTTAGGGTTTGGGGTTTAGTAGGGTATGAGGTGCGCCTAAGGCTTTCTCATGTTGTACGGGCCTACAGGGGCATTGCCATACTTGTGATGGAGGACATCTTGCACCATCTAGGGTCCTGAAACTTTTTTTTAATGTAGGGAACCTCGAGTGGTGCAGGATGTGGTCCATTCCTGCGTCTAGGTGCAGGGGAGTTGAAAATCCTCTCCCACCCATCATACGGTAATATACGCCTATCATACAGTGGTACGATCTGGGGCATCTTCATTGTCAGGGATCGGGGTTGTTATTAGTAGGGAAGTTGCATCAACAAGTCTGCCGTGATCAGGTATTTTTCGACATGCGTAGCATAGGGACCCAAGAGTTCCAACCTCATTGTTCTAGATTCCTTTTAGGGTTTAGGGTTTAGTACAATTATGGAATGGAGTACCTCACGTAGACCTCAAAGTGACAGTATTAAGTTTCAGGCGCCTGTCTTACCTTGTTTCAGATCGTGGATTGAATCTTGTAGGCTACCGCTTAGGTACTGTTAGAGCGTCAACCCTAATGAAGTTGGGCTCGCCCGGACAGATACCTGTAACCTCAATCACCTACAGTTTTAAAGGTTATACCTACTAAGTAGGGGGTCATTCCTACTAAGCTGCAGATAATTGGGGTTACAGGTAAGGTGTGCTCACAATACCGAATCGCCCAAGGGTTTCTTTCGGGCCCAAAGCTTCCATGGAAGTTGCCCCCCTGCATAAGTACGTGCCATCTGCTGTCTTTAGCCCATCGGCTTCCGTTTACGTATGTCCTTTTAGGGAATTTCATGATGAGAGGAAGAAATCTTTCGCCCAAGAAGATGCATGCAGCCTGTTTCCAAATCCTCCGCAATTACCTAGGCCCGCACATGACTTCGTGGATTTGGGCGTGGGAGCCTCAGTCAAAGTGAATATGCACTAGATCACTGCACTGCACGTGGTATCATCTCGTGGACTTCAACAAGATTGCTAAACTGCGTTACAATCAAGTCCGCCCTGGCCTTATGCAAGCCGATCTGATAGTTTTTACGCCAGGTACATATTTTGCTTTGTAATGAATGATTATGGTAACTCCAACACCTACAATAAGGACCCTACAAGAGCCCTATGTACTATCGTCTAAACCCTAGTATCCCCTTTTTTTAAGCCCTGTAATAGTCCCTTGTATAATCCCCTATATAGCCCCCCTTGAAGGAGTTTGAACTATAGCTCATATGATAGTCAGCATTGGCGTGGCCGAAATCCCCATATTGCTTTGGCAGAGAGCTCTCCCGCGGGTCTTCCATCCAAGGACCTGCATGTCTAGGGTTTAGGGTTTAGGGTTTAGGGTTAAGGGATGTAGCATGCTCCTACAGAAACCAGGGGGTTTTGCAAATTACCCTTATCTGGGCCATTCTCGAATAAATTGTTCCATTGTACTGAATCCCACAGGGAATTGTAAGTTATACTTCGCAATAATCTGGAAATAAAGGACCAGTCGTTTAGGGGTTTGGCCTGCTTTTGCGCTCTGGGCTTTAGAGCCCAAGAGTTGGCCCAGGACTTCCTACAACTGCTTGTTAGGGAATGCGTGGAAAGCAACATTAAAAGTACAGTATTCCAAGACCCTCTTAGTACCCTTAATTGGGGATACCAAAAACCAGCAAGACGATCCCTAAACCCTAAACCCTAAAACCCTAAGGGCTTCGTATAGCAACTTGAGAACAATGCTTTCCCAGGAGTCTCAATATTCTTCAGCCTCGTATGCTCAACATGGGGTTCTGCAATGTACACAGGGTGTGAGGACTAGTAAAAAACTCGGGGCGGAGGCTGCTTCATATTGAGGGGGTTGCAAGTGCCTTGAGCAACTATGACTGTCAGATACGCCCAATGGAACAGACTCAGGTAAGCTGTCGCTGCTTCAAATCGCCGCTTCAGTGAACGGGCTTCTGGATTCTAAGGGTTGCAGGTTGGGCGTGTGGAACCGTTGTGACGCATGTTTTGAGGATGACAGATTAGTCTGACATGGTTTTACACCACTGCACACACTTTCCGGATGCTTCCCTTTGCCTCCCTACGTCTAAACTTTAAGCCCAGTCAGAAAAACATCTCAACATATGATGAGCTACATTACATGCAAAGTATGCCTGCGTCATGCCAACCTGATGGTACAGAAGTTATCTGAGGGTTTTTTCTGAGAAGCAGCATAGTACTCGGCAGGGCACCATACTCGGATTCCTGTCACAATATGGGCCCTTGTGTTGGTGTCGCTCTGTAGTTTAGGCAAACTTCTCCACAAAGTGCAGCAGCACCAGCTGCAACAAAAGCAACAGCAAGGGGACTGAGAGTGAGAATAGCTGGTCTGACTAAAGCTGTAATAGGTGGTGCAACAGACACAAGTGTTGCACAGTGCAAGATCGCACTTGGGCTGGTCTGCTATGCCAGAAGCCCTGTTTCACGGCAAATGGGGCAGCGTCACATAATTTTCTCGGCTTGGCTAGTTTGGATTTCTCCTCCATCGTTGCAACATCAGGGCTCCCTTGAGCGCTGACCTTCCATGTGCAGTATAAGATGGTTTCAGATCTTGCAACATGACTATCAAATTAATCAAGTGCAGCTCAAGTCCATGGTACCCGAAACGCCTCTGAAAAAAAAGGCCTCAACCCCCTCCGGGCCATTTCCTCGAGTCGTTGGAGAGCCCAGCACTGACAAGGGCCACGTCATCTTGGGTTGTGACGGGCCATATGCCCAGTTTCAAACGTAGGCCTATAAGCACACAAAAGTAAGATTTTCCTTGTAGCAATTCTAGGCCTGCTACCTGCTTCTTCTTCTGTAGTTGAATCTTTGGCAGGAAGTCCAGACATGAAACTGGGGATCCAAGTCTATCACCTGGGCCCTACAGGCTATAGATTGTACCTCCATTTTCTGTTCCATTCCCCGCAGTTTAAGCCCTGAACTTTAAAATCACAAAAATAGTAGCTTCCATTTGCTTTTTCCACTCCCTAGGTTAAGCCTAAACAGCCGAAGCTTAGACTCCTAAACCATAAGCCCCCAAACCCTAAACCCTCAAACCCTACCCAATTAGAAGGCTTGTGTGATAATCTAGTAGCTTCCACGTTCTCTGCAATGCCACAACCACCTAAAGCCCTAAACCCTAAACCTTACCCTTTATGAGGAGGAGGCATCTCTGACGCTCGCACCATGCTGTCGCATAGGCATTCGAGGCGACCCTTGTGCTGGCGGAGATGGAAAAAAGCACAACCTGTAATCCCAGTTCCTATTCCGGGTTTAGGCTGCTTTAGGGTTTAGGACCACGCGTTATGGGCTTAGGGTATATAATTACGGAATATAGGGTGGTGCAAGATTTCCTCCATCTACAGCATGTCGGGATTTTTGGCTGTCAGAAGGGCGGGTTTGAGTGCTGGAGACAGTCTGGACGTGCCCACGTCCTGGCACATGTACCTCGCCTGCTTGTCAATTCGCTCCCTTCTTTAGCTATTTGCTTCATCGATATGTTCTAATTAGGTTCTAGATTGAAGAGATCCCTTGGCTGATCACCTACCTGACACTGCGGATCTACCTGCCTGCCTATCTTCCTGCCTTCCTACCTACCAATGTCACAATGTCTACGTATCTAATCTATGAGGGACCAAGCACCGGCTTCAGGTAGCTGCGCTCCTCGCAGAGATCGAGAGGCCTGCCCGGGTCCTGCTTTGTGAAGAAGTTGTCTCAACCCCATTGATGCTAGTGCTCACGATGATGAAGATGACTGTAACGATGATGGTGAGCATGACCATGATGATGGTCACGGTGATGATGATTCTGATGATGGTAATGAATGGTTACGATGATGACGATTATGATGGATATGGTGATTGTGATTGTGATGATGCCGATGATGAGGATGATGATGATGGTGAGGATTCTGCTGATGTTGATGGTGCGGATGATGCTGATGATGATGGTGGATATAGTGACGGTGATGTCGGTGATGATGGTGATGATGATGGTGGTGATGATGATGATGATGATGAAAGGCGCGTAGGTGAGACGACATGCAACTCGAGAGGGCTTTGTCGGAATCCTGGTTCTTCCTGCCCGCGGTCTTGATCACAAGTCTATTTTTGGGCAAATATGAGGGACCAGTCTACGAGGAAGTTTCCAGTTCGGTGTTTAGAGCTGAAGCTGTCGTGCTGAGGGATGTTGGGCGAGCACCCGTTTTGTTATTTAACGGTAGAACAAGAAGCACACGCGCACTGCTGTGTGAAGCAGCGTTGGTCAGTGACGCATGACACTCAGTTGGGACGCGAAGGGTCCACGTAGGTAGCGTTAGTACACATATACTTACAGCCTGAACGGGTTCCCATGTAACTACCTTGGGGCCCAAGGAAATGTACTGAATAGCTACATGGACCCTTTGGGAGAGGTGAGGCTCTGGAGGTCAGTAGTATCAGTGTAGTCGTTGCAGAGATGGTAGAGTGACCTTGTTTGTAGACTTATGATCCCCTATATTCCTGCATGATAAGGCTGCATGAAAAGCCTGCATAATCTACTTTCCTGCTGTACCAGAGGGACCCCAAAAGTAGCTAAGAGACTGGCCCAAAATCCATCAAACAGAGCCAAAGTTGACCATGTCTGGAATTGCCACCAGTACTCGAATGTACGGCTAGCCTCTACCTGGACCCCAAAAGTGGATCAGCAAAAGTGGTTGAAACGCCAGAAGAAGAGTCAGAAAGACCGTTATTCAAAGATCCTTTTGGGTGGAGGTAAGGTTTATTGATTGGGTTTTAGGGTTGGGTTTACGGTGCTGAGATCGAAAATCGCCCAAGTCGCCCCGCTGAAGAGATGAGCAGAGCGTGAGTAATCTGAAGCATTTAGCTGTACGCTTGTGATTCAGAGATGGTACAAAGTTTCCAACGGACCATGGTGGAAGTTCTAATGGGAAGCAAAGTCTTGTAGGGTATGGACTGCTGGCTGTCTGTCGTGGATTTCCCTGCACCCCCCCACAATATCCCTGTCCTTGCTTGAGCTCATTCATGGCACCTTATAGCCAATTCAGAGAGAATCTGGAGGAGAATATGGGGGGTGACGGCGCAACCCGTGAGTCTTGACTCGCAAAGCTAGCTGCCGCAGGTATTGCCCCTTTGGTGACGAATCACGCCCCGCCCACTTATCGCAAATCTGCTGGGGCCGCCAACTCAGCCGTCGGAGTACGATTGCCAACACTGGTAATTAGCATTTCTTATAAGAGGCTGTTATGGTTGCAGCTCATGTCGGAAAGGTGTCAGCGACAGCTCTTGCACCTCCAGCGCATACACAAACTCGGGATTTCCTTGGAACTTTTTCTATCCAATCAAATGCGTTTATGTGTTGATAGACCAGCAGAAGAGGTCTGGCGATTGTTTGCAGTACCTCCGTGCACGCACTCAAGCATGCAGATGAAAGCATCCTACATATTGGAGCAGCGTGCCACGAGATCTTGGTCTGTGACATATAGTTAGCGGAACCAGTTTATATTTCGATAAGCAGGAGCCCCTTCTTCTATACCAAACCATCATATTCCTTAATGTTGGGGTTCCCCAGAGGAGACCCTAAAGAGGGACCCCTAATTTTGTTGGAAGCCTTTGTACTGTTTCAGCCTTTGCCTTACCTGAACCCCTAAAGTATGTAAAATAATAGCACCCAACCTATACTAACAGCCATCAAGGCCATTATTTTACATACTTTTGGGGTTCAGGTAGTCCCTAGCGGGCGAAAATCCGAGGCTTACACCCCAAACCCCACTCATCAGATCATCGGATTCTATAGTTATCAGGCGGTACTCATAAAGGAGGCCCATGTAGACCCCATATGAGCGTTTAGGGTTTAGGGTTTAGGGTTTACCGTAAAGGAATTATAGAGGGAAGTACTCTAGGGGTTATTAAGTGGGATACCAGGAGTTTAGACTACAGCTCCCATACAGCTTGTGTTGAAATTAGACCCGAACCCCCGCAACACAATTGCAACATCTTAGACAGATTCGCCTGCCTACCCCTTGCACCTTGTGGTTCACACCTAGAATCTATTTACCCGGAACTTTCACATTTTCTGTTTCTGCAACCTTAAACATATATATATATGTATACTCATATATAATCCACTATATACCCTAAACCCTAAACCCTAAACCCCAAACCCATACTAAAGGCACCCCGAAGCCTAGGCTTCCTCCGGCAACTGTTAGAGCCTTCGGTGCAGAGAGCGACGGCCGCGACCGCGCTTGCTCCAAGCCCAGTTGAGAGTATAGGCTTTAGGATTTAGGGTTTGTTGGTTCAGGGGTTTAGGATTTAGGGTTTGGTGGTTTAGGGGTTTAAGGTTTAGGATTTATAGGGTTTAGGGGTTTCCCAAAATAACGGCCATACAGGGTTTAGGGACAGTATCCCGACTTTTTGGGGGGCCCCTACACTAAGGATTATGGTATTCACGGGCCTACTTTGCATTCATGCGAACTACCATAGTATCTTTGCCGCGCCCGGGTTGTTGGCACCGGGGTGTGCATTGTATCGTGCGTGTCTATATGGGAAACTCATTGTGCCCAAAGTATAATACTATTTAGCTACATGGATCCTTTGGGAAGTGGCCCAGGCTGTAAAAATTCTACCCCAAAACACTTTACGGTGACGTTTACCCCCCCACAGGAGCGGAGCGGAGGTAGAACATACGAATTGGCTTTGCAGGGACTTGGAAGCAGGTGTTCAGAGAATCTGTGGATGGAGGAAATGTTGTAGGTATACCGGGCCACCTCAGTATATTGGAGATCCTAAGTGGTGCAGCAAGGTTTCCTCCACCCACAATTGGTGTGGTTTTTGTGCTTGTTCTTCTCTGAGGTCGCGGCTGCAAAACCAAGCGGGAATTTTCAGATCCAAGGTTACAATTTTGCTTAGTGTTGGTAGTGTATGAGTGTTGAAGCTTTGTAAAGATTTCGGGACACATGGGTCCCAAAATTTGGGTTTGTTTCCATATCAGAAATATTACGGTTTTGAATGGCTTTACCACATGCGGCCTTGTTCCTCGATGCCGACTTTCACGCCTTCCACCTCAAATGGAATGCTGCAAAGACCTGCAAAGCTTTGCCTTAGGCCCTGCGTTGGCGGGCTTCTTAGAGCACAGCAATGAATTCTGCTCATCTATTGAAGGTAATGGATGGCCAAAGTCGATGTGGGGTGAGCAGACTTCCAGCAAAGGTTTCTTGTGCCAGTTGAGGCGCCACGACTAGCCGACCTGTATATGCATGGTTGCAATGAAGTCCGTCCTTAAGCGCCAGATGAAGCTCCACAGGAGAATCACTTTGCCTGGGATCCCTTGCCTTTTTCCAAGCAACATTTCCAAGCAACCTGTTCTGCAGGTAGTGTGTTTTTTGGTGGATTTTGGGTAACACGCTGCTTTCCGATAGCCATGGCCGGAGCTCTGCGGGTCAGCATCCTCGATGAGGCGGGGAAGGGTTGTCATGGTCCAGCGGACAGCCCCCGAAGGGTCCGAGCAAAGGCATATAGGACCTTGCCTGAATTAAAGTATAGGGGTTCCTATTGTTTGAGTTCCTCGTCTAATGCCGATTCCTTCTGTAGGCCTCCCCTTTTTGGGGGAATGCATTTTTTGTAAAGGCCCGCACCTTTGTCCCTTACATTTTTGCCAATGGGGTTCGCTGCTTGTGGATGGATACACGCTACTTGGGGTGAGTGTTCGGGGAGACGGGATTGCAAGGTCAATCTCTGGGAGAAGCGAAGCAACCCTCCAGCGTGGAACCAGTTTTTGTGCACCGAGAACCCTGTTATCAATGTAAGATTCCCATTGAGGAGCGACTTGGCACGACTTTTTAGTGCGAGAGAGCTCTTATCTAGATATGTGAGTTCCGTATTTTCGCGCAACTTCCCAGAGATCTTCAACATGTGGCTCTTTGACTTTGGAAGTATGGGGAGCGGTGGTGGCAAAGGCAATTTGTCCGGCGAGCTTCTTCGTTGCAGGGCTTCTGAAGGCTCAGCGAAGGAGTTTTGTCTATGCATTAGACTCATGAATGGACGTTGCATGTACGTGTGCAATCCATTTGTTGCGGGGATGGCAAGGCTCGATGAAAGCTTGACGAGTAGACATTTATTTACACATTCCACCAAATTCCTATGCACCCAAGCGATTGCAGATACTGTAATGTAGGCTCAGGTGTTGCCCACAGACCTCCGTAGCAAACCAAAACATGCCCTCCTCACCTGAGCTAGAGTTCAAATTCCGTAAAGGCTGGTGATATAGGTGGTCATTTAGGGGAGCAGTATAGCTACAGGGCATATTAAGGGGGATACTGGGAGTGTAGACTATGGCTCACCTGAAGCTGCGACTAAATTATGCCTAATGCCTAATAGAACGTAGGTGGACCCCCCACCCTGTAGTAGTGGCTATAAGGGATAATAAGGATTGTATTCTTACCACCATTACAGGGTGGGGCGTCCTCCTGAAATAGCAGCCTAACCCAACAATCTAAACCCAAGAGCCTGGACCCAGAGGTCCACTACAACAAGATCCTGAACTTTTTCGCCAAGTTCCCTAAACCCTAAACTCTGAACTCTAAACCCTAAACCCTAAACCGTAAAGCCCAAACCCTAAACCGTAAACCCAAACCCTAAACCCCTGCCAGGAGAAAGCTGCACTGGGGGAGGAGGCTGAAGGCATCGGCTTAGAGGCCCGCAGATGTGGAATTTCCGGGCTTTAGGGCTTCTAGGGTGTAGATATCAAAGGCAAAAATTCTGCATGACCTTCAGTACACTATCATACCTTGGGAATTCTGGCAGTTTAATATGTGTGAAAGTCATGGAAGTAAGCAGGGACTGCAGAAGGTACACGCAGAACAAATCCCGCGACATGGTACCCTGCAGAAAACGAAGGACTATCTCTGCTGCATTTGGTAGTTTCCCAAAATAAGGGGACCCCAACAGTAGACCCGCAAATATTACAATCCTTATTATTGGGACTCCAAAAAATACCCCTAATCTTGGGAAACCCGTATTTGTTATGCGCCGGAGGTGCCGCGCAAAACGACAAACAATCATGGAAGTGTCGAAGCGCCTCTCTCGGCAATCTTTTAGGGTTTAGGGGAGTCTGTGATGTTGGTCCCGCGCGAAAGGCAATATCTACCCAAAGGCGCAATTACCATAACCCTAAACGCTAAAACCCTAAGCCCTAAANNAAGCCTAAACAAGACACAGAGGGGAAGCCTGGGCCCTCGCAACCACCTATGGTACGAGACGAGCGGGAACGTGAGACCTTTACTCCCTGAATACGTGATTAATGCCTTGGCTCATTACGCGTGCCTCAGAACACCATGCGAGATAAACTCATGCAGAAGGTACAGATGGAACCCTCCAAGGACACGTGCTACGAAAATCTAGGCCAATCTAAAACACTCCCTACCCCTAACATCGAATATGCACCACTCCAATCTCCAATTACATATATATGTATATACTATGTATATATATACTATGTATATAGTAGTTTACATGTAGTACAAATGTCTCGCTTGGAATTGTAGCATTTTGGCTGCGGGGGGGGGGGGGGGGGT